>PVJX010018190.1:0-37004 GCA_004027295.1 Dolichotis patagonum
GTCTAGTTGATCTGTCCCTTTGGGTCAATGGTGTGTTAAAGTCTCCTGTTATAATTGTATTATTGCTTATTTGATTTTTCATTTCTGTTAGTATTTGCTTTATATAGCTGGGTGCTCTGGAATTTGGTGCATATATATTTAAGATTGTTATCTCTTCCTCTTGAAGTTTTCCCCTAACTCGTATGTAGTGACCTTCTTTGTCTCTTTGGATAATTCTTGGTTTGAAGTTCACATTGTCTGCAAACAGGATTGCTACTCCTGCTTTTTTTTTGGTTTCCTGTTGCATGAAGTATTGTTTTCTATCCCTTGACTTTCAGTCTATGCGTGTCCTTTTGGGTTAGATGAGTTTCTTGCAGACAGCATATGGTTGGATGTTGTTTCTTGATCCATTCTGTCAGTCTGTTTCTTTTGATTGGTGAGTTGAGGCCATTTACATTAATGGTTGTAACTGTTACATATTGGTTTATTGTTGACATGTTATCTTTCTGTTGTTGTGTCTTTAGTTTTGCATTCTGGTTAATTATCTGCCTTGCTTAGTGGTTTTCTACCGTGTGTATCTAGAATGTCTTTCAGTATTCTTTGTAGGGTTGGTTTGGTGTTCCTGAAGTTCTTCAGCTGTTCTTTGTCATGGAAGTATCTTATTTCTCCATCCATTTTGAAGGACAGTTTTGCAGGGTATGTCATTCTGGGTTGGAAGTGGTTTTCCTTTAGGATCTGAAAGACTTCACTCCATACTCTTCTTGATTTCATGGTTTGTGTTAAGATCTGCCATGATTCTGATAGATTTTCCTTTATAGGTGATCTCTCTTCTCTCTCTAACAGTTTTTAGTATTCTATTCTTATTTTGGATTTTTTGGGATGGTGATTATTATGTGTCTGGGTGTAGTTTTATTTTGGTTATGGCTGTTTGGAGTTCTATATGCTTTACTTATCCAGATGTCAGTTTCTCTTCTCATGTTTCAGAAGTTTTCAGCTATTACTTCTGTAAATATCCTCTTGATATCATTTGGGCTGTCCTCTTCTTTTTCATTTCTCTCTATTAATCGTATGTTATTTTTCTTTACATCATCTTGCGGGTGTTGAATTGTTATTTCCTGATTCTTTGTTATTTTTAAAAGATTTTCTCTTTCCTGCTCACTGGCTGCAATCTTATCTTCGAGGTCTGAAATTCTATTTTCACTATCATTGAGGCAGTTTTTACAGCTTTCAATAGAATTTTTGATTTCCTGCATATCTCTTTGAATCTGCTTTATGAATTCTGTTTGTTTCTTATATTGTTCCTTCACGGATTTTATCTGTTTTCTTTGTTCCTCTAATTTTTTAGCTGTGTTTTCACTAGATGCATTCACTATTTCTTTCACTATTTTTATCAATTCTTCTTTTACCTGGGCAAGTATTTCTGATTTGAATTTCTCCATAGCTTTCCCTATTTGCATATTTATTTCATTTGATATCAATTCAGACATTTCAGGTGTATGGCTTCTTTTTTCTTCTGTGTACACAGCTTCTAAGCTTTCTTGGGGAGGGCTAGAGCTTTGAGCCTGCCTTTTTTTCTTTCGTTTTGTCATTTTTCTATATTTCCTTACTTTGAGTGGTGTTCCAATGCTTTCTCTGCATGTGTGGTGAATTACCTCTTGCACCCTCAGTTCCTGGAGGGGCAGTGGCCCCACCACAGGCTCTTGGCTTCCTCACAGGATCCTAACTCCCCTCTGTGGGCTCCTGGCTCCCTAAGTTGTAAGGCAAATTCTGGGCACGGTCAATCTGGAGCTGGTGGAATCTCAGGCAGGCCAGGCCACCGTACTTTGTCCCAGGCAGGTCTCCAGGAGCTTCCCTGCAAGTGAAGGGTGGGCCTACAGGTCCCAAAGAGTCAGTCCCACATGCCAGTTTCTGCAAAGTTCCCAATCTAAACAGCCCAGGCCTCTCTGTGTGTCTAGGAGGTTCCCAGTCCCAAAGAGTCAGGCTGAGATGCTGGTTTCTGGGAGATTTCCTGTGGGTGAAGGGCAGGGCTGCGGGCCCAAACAGACCTGGCCCAGATGCCGGTCTCTGGGAAGTTTCCTGCAGATGAAGGGTGGGCCTACCAGTCCCAAACAGTTGGGCCCAGATGCCGGTCTCTGCAGACTTTCAATCCAAACAGCCCAGGCAACTCTGCAGGTCTGGGAGGTTCCAGGTCCCAAAGAGTCAGGCTGCGCAATGCTGGTCTCTGGGAGATTTCCTGTGGTGAATGGCAGGGCTTTGGGCCCAAACAGACCTGGCCCAGATGCCGGTCTCCAGGAAGTTCCCTGAGGATAAAGGGCGGGCCTACCAGTCCCAAACAGTCTTGCCCAGATGCCTGTCTCTGCAGACTTTCAATCCAAACAGCCCAGGGGACTCTGCGGGTCTGGGAGGTTCCGGGTCCCCAATTCTAGAGGTGCATTTGCAGTGGTGTATTACTATCCTTATCTAAGAGAGCTTTGAGTGATCAAAAGTAATTTTTAGAACACAGCCCTTTGTTCGTACTTCTCTACTGCTGCTTTTGTACTACCAAAGCACAGTTCAGTTGATAGAGATTGTGTTGTCCTCAAAGTCTCACTAGCAGCCAAGCCCTAGATGACTCATCAGGTTGGCATGTGCTGCTGGTGCTCTGACTGGAACCATAGTGCCTGTGTGCCTTCCCTTGCCACACTCATAAAGCACGGCTTCACTAAGCCCACTCTTCACTAAACTTTCTGAGGGCTTTCTAATGTTTATCAATGACAATACTTACAAGATGTGAGAGTTTCATATGTGCTTATTGTTATTGATTGTTATTAATTGTTAGAGATAATCCATAACAAGTATTACTTTTCCAAGGCTAATTTCATCTCTTCTTTATTTCCTCCTTTATCTCCTCACACTGTTAATCTTTCATTTGTTAATTATATTCTTAAGCCTCTGAAGTCTGAAATCTTGCTTCCAGCATTCAAATGGCAAATACTTTCCTAAAGTCACTGAGATTTTCAAATGCAGCAATATATTCTATATGACAGTATATTACAAATTAGAAGTTGTTTATATGGTGGTAGACAAAGCAAACAGAGTTTCTGTCTATACAAATTTTTAAATAAATAGAGATATAGAAACTGACCAAAGATAGGCATCATACAAATAAAAATCAAATGTTTAACAAGTGGTATCAAAAAATATATGGTGCTATTTAAAGAATAACAAATCAGATTAATTAAATAGAGGTATGGAACAGAAGAATACCTCCAGACAATGAGAAAAGCATTTGTGAGATACTTGGATAAGGAAATATTTTATTCAGTAGAAAAGTTGAAATGAATTTTGTATTATTACAGCAAGAAGAGCTTTGTAGGAATAGCAAGAGAAAAAAAATTCTATGGGTAAGCCTGGAAAATAGTGCACATGATTAGTTTTGACTATTTTAGTGCTTTTTATAGTTAACATAGAGCAGTGAGAAACTGTTGAAAGGTAAAAAATTAGTGATGAAGTATCATTTATAATTTTATAATGTAGAAGAAAATGAACTACAAGAATATGGTTGATAAGACTTTACATGATTGCAGGCAAGATGTGATAGTAGATTGACCAGAGTAAAATTTGAGGTGTACATTATTTTGCAATTGGCAGCATTGGTGTTAGATTAATGCATTAGTTAGTAAAAGATGAAGGAGTAAAAGGAATCTTCAGTTTTCAAGCTTGTGAAAATTAGGGAATGACATGCTTTTACTGAAATGAGGCAGTTACAAAAAAGAAGAGAACTTTCTCTGTGGGGCTTGACATCTGATATTTTTTAAAATGTTTTTCTTTTTTTGAGACAAATTCTCCCATCGGTGCCAGATTCTCTTCTCACTTACACCAAGTTTACAGGACATGTACATCTTTGGCTACCAATATTCTGCTTACCATGCTGGTTATGTATATTCAAAGCTACAATTCTCTTTCCTGTAAAGAAAAGATGTAATGCAAGAGTTTTTGCCCCATTACTTTTCCTGGTTTTTCTCATTATGAAAAGGTATTTTTGATATCTCATTCAAAATATGGTGATGGACGTGTCCTGTTTCAATCAACACTTTGCTGCTGACTCCAAAATCACCTGTCGAAAATCACCTTATTTATGGCTAAATCCTATCCATCAATTAAGTCATCACATATTATTATCACTGGGTCTCATTTTTTCTAGTCATGGCTGAAAACCTTGAAGTGATCTTTAACTCTTTCTGTAACTTTGGCCTCAAACTGTCATTAAAGATATGAAAGACAATTTAATATTTCACTTATCTGATGTGTGTTTTTATTTGTACCTCTTTATTCAGTTCTATCTCCTTTGTTCAGTTTTTTTTATCCTCTACACATACTAAGTAAATTACCCTTCTTGACTCTAACTCAAACTTTTCTACATACTGTAATCTAATTTTGAAACTTTTTTCTGTTGTTTTCATCTACAGTGTTTTTAAATTTGGTTTAATTCTGTCATCTTCTGTCTTGGAAGCTCTCTGTTTTGTATCTCATTATATCTCATCCTTATTTCTGAGCTAATGAAAGCTTTAATTATCTTACTCAACTATCTTCCTGTACACTTACTACCATCTGTTATCAGTTTTGTCACTTATTTCCCCAAATATACACATTTCTCTGTCTTTCCTTATGCTAAAAACCACGTTGATTGGAAAGACCTTTCTTCTTTACCACTCTGCTTTATAAACATCCTTCATTCTCTAGCTTGCCTATGATCAATCCTTTTGTTAATATTGCAGTTTAGGAGTGCTCTCATTTCTTACTTATTGTTCTTCTGATTAATATGGTACATTTAGCATTTATTTGATCTTTTATTGATTTATAAAAAAGAGTTTTGGTGCTCTACATAGAAATTCTCCAGACTAGTGGTAATATCTGGCTATTTTTTCTAACTTTATAGTGTCTACTATAATGCTGGAGAAAACAGAATTTTATTAAGAATTTATTTGGTCATCAACTGTCCTTATCTCTCTTTTCCTTATGGTGATAAGTTTTGTTTGTTTTTAATGGATAAATACTTGAAAGTAGAACAGAGTGATGTTGGGTAGTGTAAAGGAGTAATATAGAACCTTAGAAACAGGGAAATTCAGATCAACCATTGTATTATGCACTTTTACACATGGTGATTAAATTCTCTGTGACATTAACATATGACAACCTGGTGAAATGACTTATAAATCATTTAGAGTTATACAGCTTTATCTATCAATTTTAAATGACAGAATGGCAAATAATTATTATGCCTCTCTACCAGTGGCATTTGGAATTTTTAATACATGTATTTTAATTTTGGAGTTCTGAGATTATAGAACTGGCAAGAAACATAATGAAATCATCTTTATCTCCTCAAGCCCACAGCATTATAAGCTCCACCATGCTATTTCATCAAGTATCTTGTTTTTCATTCCTGCAAAAGAAATTCTTTATCTTTATTGTAATGTAGTTGTAAAACTCAAAAAGCCATCATGTTTTTATTAAATCATCCTGAACTTCATACAATTGCTGAAAATCATCCATAATATGCAATATTTTTTCTGCAGACTGACTGAATATTTTAATATTTGGTCTATACCATGCTATTTATTTTTAAAAATGACATATTTGTTTTTGTTTTCTTAGTAGAACATAAGGCAAGTTATATTAATTAGGCCATTTACATGGTTTCCTAACTTAGAGCAGTGGAATTTGCCTTCAGCTAGAGAATAATTAGAATTACAATTTCTAGAGATATCACATGTTTGTTAATTATATCAGGGTTTGTCAAGCTCTTATAGGTTGCCAAATGATTCTTTTTTTCTCTCTTCTACCTTTTTTCCCATTGCTTCTTTACCTTGGTTCCTGTTCCCTTCATTCCTTATGTCAAATGATGTTTGATAGAATAAATAAGCAATGATCTGATCATATGAACTATAATTTCTACCTCAAATTTGAGAGTATATAATTTCCTAGAAATTCATAGCAGTTTGCCATTGTTTCATTCTGATGAACAGAACATAGACCAAAAATTGAGAAGCACAAGTTTTTCCCCATCAGCTTTTCAGAAACAATAGTTAGTTGAAACCAAGATATGGAAAGCTGGAAAGTTAGTTCCAATATAGTACAAATGTAAAACTGTCTTAAATTCAATTGTTAGGTACATTTAGATGTTTTGTTAGACTTTTTTTTTTACAATTTTGAGGTAGTCATCAAATGTGATGTATAGTCATCAATAGAAAAAGCAATTCAAAATGAACCACTATTGAGTGAAAGAAAATATACATATGACATTTTCTGCTGTACATCACTGCTGCTTAAAAACTTTCAGTGCCTTCCCAAGGTTCTTACAAAAGTACTTTTTGACTGTATTCAGTGCACACTGGTTTCCTAGCACACTACTGCTGAGATATAATCCAAAAAATAAGTGTGGAGGAGTGCTTGCTCTAGCAGAACATACACTAAATTAAGTGTAGGAGATTCTACAATTCCTGAAAAAAAAATGTGTATTATATCTCACATGGGGAGAACTGGGGAGAACAAAGTTTTGTATTGATAAATTAAAGAGTCTGTGAAATCCTACAGTGAGGGAAACTATTGAGCATTGAATACCCTAGTTTTATCCAAAACATATTTGTGCAGGGTTTTTTTCTTTTCTTAAATAACACCTATTGATATTCTGTGGTAAGAGTGCTTTAGGCTGATGACCTGTTTGCTATGTCCTACAATGCTTTACACGTTATATTCCATCCTCTTGCCATCCTCATTTCTTGCTACTTTCACTGTTGCCCCTACTCTTTTCAGTACTTATAAGAAACTGTATTTTCTCACTTCCAGACCAATCTTAGTTTGAACTCTTTCTTACACTTTTGAACTGCAAGAAAATGTCATATCTTTGAAAGACTTGTCCATTCTCATATTTTTAAGTCCTTGTTGGGGTTCATTTTGGGGCATCTATCTTCTATTTTCTCAGGCACCCTATGTTTTCTTGTGTCCCTGTTTGGGAGTAAGCCATATTCACTACTATATCCTCAGGCAGGGGAAGGGTGAAGCAGGTTTGTGTTCAAGCCAATATTAGCTAAATTTTACATTTTCAGGAATTTGAAGAGTCCACTGATGTCTATTTAGTGGCTTGAAATCAGACATTTGGCAATATTTTCATTACATAAACTGGCAAAAAAACACGTTATTAAGGACATTTGGGCTGGTTACTAAATATTCACCAGCACACCTCTTACTCAGCATGTAGTACAGGATCTTGTGCCTGGTGAATAGTGTGTCTGTAAGATGTTTTACATTGTGTTGATCTTCCCACAGAATTGATTATGGGAACAATATTCTTTGCATTGCAAAGGACTTTCTCCTGTGTTTTGAAAACAGATCTATTTTGCCTTGAGGAAGGGACTGTCTAATTTTTTTCTACAAATCCTCAGTTTCTTGAAGAGAATGAGCACAACATGAGTTTTAAATAACAGCTATATTTATGAATTGTACTTGTGCTATCTCACCTGCTTTAGTCAATCAATCCTATCTCTTCTAACACTTACCTCAATGTAGTGGCAGTCATTGAGCCAGTGTTTCTTTTCTAAAATGTACCAAGTATAATCAGCATTGTGCATAAATAAAAAAAAGGTCATCACATCAAAGGTTCAATTCTGTTCATCAATTTTTCAGTTGAGAAAGACAAAGGATTTATACAAATCTTCCTCTCTCAGATTTTAAAGACTTGTTTAGTTAACTAAAATAATTAGATTTCCATCTTGGCTCATGTTCCCCAGGATCCAACCTAGAGAAGAAAATCTGTGTACAAAGGAATTTTAAATAAAATATTCACAGTAAAGAAACCAGAAAGACAGCAAGAAAAGCAGAACATAAACAATGACGTAATGTTGGGCAAAAGCCTAAGGGAGTATAGGTTCTTCTTGATTCCAGAAAGGAACAGTAGAGCAAAATATCTCAGAATCATCCATAATTTATGATTCTGCACTTTAAGGCTCCTAAGCCTGAAGACCACAGTTATTAGAAATAAAAATATTTAGGGCAATGGACACACAAATTTTGAGGCAAAATTCTGGGGAAATTTGGAAGAAGGTCTGTTAAATCTCAAATGTGTTTATAAACAAATTTGAAGTTAAGTTATATGCTTTTAGTTATTGTCTTAATCACTTTCTGTTCTTTGGCACAAATATATGACACTCACAACTTGAAGAGGAATGGTTTATTTTGGTTCACATTTTGTAGATGTTTAACATAGTCAGCTCCAAGGTAGAGTGAAAGGGCACAGGTACATTTCACAGGAAAATGCCTCATGGCACAAATGCTAGAAAGGAGAGACAGAGAGAGAGAGAGAGAGAGAGAGAGAGAGAGAGAGAGAGAGAAGGAGAGAGAAGGAGAGAGAGAGAGAAAATAAGGGAATCGAGAAGGAGGAAGATAGATTCTTCTATATTACAACCTCAGTGTCCAACCTCCTCCAAACAGGCTTTATCTTTCAACATCACATGTAGCTCTAAACCTAGTGGATTAACCCAATGGTGAGTGTCACAGTCCCATGATCCTATCATCTCCCACAACCCCACCTATGACTCATGAAGTTTTTGGGTTACATTTAAATATAAACTGTAGCAATCATGATTATATGGATAACCATCTGCAACTTTGGGGAAGAAAATTAAACTTTACATCCAGTTTTTTCATGTATAAGAACGTTATGCAGTTGAGATTTTGCTTAAGGCACCATTTCTTCCCTTAAGTCCAAAAAATGCCAAACACGTTTTAGAAAAGTGAGATTAATAAATGTTTAAAAGCTGTCCTCACTGTAGGATTTCTCAGGGCCTTTATTCTATTGATGTGTTGGGATGCATACTTCTCATATGCCTTGTTGTTCTGACATGCATTTGTTTGTTAGTAACTGTGACAGTCTCAGATTTTACCTTACTTAGAAGTTAAAATGTTAGCCTAGACAAACACATGAAACTTCTCTTTCAGAACGGTAGAATAGTTTATTATTCACAGTGGTAGCAGTACTCAATGTATCAACATTTTTGTAAAGTCTCTGAGACCCAATTCCTGAGGGTTGTATGAAGAGAGCCAGGAGACATCTGCTTAGATGATGCATTGCATTCTAAGAAAGGATCACAAAGATTAAGGAAGCTAAATACTTTAAATAGGCAACAAGCATGCCTTCTTCTTTTCCTGAGGGAAGACATTATTTTTATTACACTAACAGAACAAAATCTGCCTTTTATCCAGCAGGAGACATTTTCTCTATGCAGCAAGGGTGTTGGACACTATGTACATATTGTCAAATGTGCAGTACAGAGGCTGTCAAATGTCTTTGTTCTCTCAGTGCATGCAAACACTTGGTTTCCATGGAAAACTTTTTCCTTCCATTGTTCTAGAATCTATGTCACCAATTGCTACTTTTAAGCTAGTAACTGAGAGAAGTGGACAAAAAATGGGCAAATGTTTTCCTAAAATTTTACTTAGTTTAATTCTTTTTAACCAGAATATCTTGTGAAAATATGAGGGCCAGTGAAGGTGATACGCAGGAGTCAAGCTTAGAAATATATATTCCATAAAGCTTAACTTGTTTTTTTCTCTTTCCTCTTTTTCTCCTTTCTTTCTTCATCCTTTTTTTCTGATAATGTCCATTTCTCTATGTCCATTTGGTCTTGAAAATACTAATTGCCTTGTTACTAAGTTTAGGCACAATATTTCCAATCTGTACTATAAGCCCCCACAAAATTTGCTTTAAGAAATATAGTATAATTGTGAACAAGAGTATTCACCAACTTCTTAGTAAATCCATACAATATGTTTCTTCATCTGTGAAAAGTCTCTCACCTTCAGAGAGAATACAGTCATGCCAGGCAGATAAACATACTTTCACAGGAATAAAGCAAATCACAATTCTAATAAAATTCAAAATATATTCCAAAGTATTGGGACTATGACTTTCCACAGTGTTGCAATGCATCATTTTCAAGGTATGGGTATGGGGCAGGCCACAGACAATCTAGAGTTCTATCAACATGCAAAAAGTTTTCTTAATTTATTTTTTAAGCTGACAATGTAAGTGCCAGGTAATGTATACATGAAAATACATGAAATAAAATATCTGCAAAATTAATATGTACTCCAAGTAATAACAGAGCTATGCCCAACTAAAATAATAATGCTGGTCAAATGAATTGATTGCTGTGGGAATCTTCCCATATATTAATTTTCTTTGAAATTTGAGCAATATGCTAAGTTTCCACATCCTAGGATAACTTAGTACTTATGAAATTTTCAGATTATCTTTCTTTCTCAAGCTTAATTCCTCTAGTATAAATAATCCTGGCACTGTTCACATGAACATAACCTACATTTTTCAATCTATTTCATTGAAGTTGAATAGAAATACATTAGCCAAAATTTTCAGGAAATTATAACACATGAGTCAAACATTGTCACTATTTTCAAAGTAAAAAAAAAAATTATAAATGTATAGTTTATCATCGCTGAGTGCCAGGAAGTAAGAATGACTGGTATAAGAAAGCTATGGAACAGGTCTCATTTTTTTCACATCTTAGTGATATAAATATATATTCACACAATTAACTCCAGCCTAGAGGTCAAAATCAATAATATTCACAAATGTAGGTGAGGAAAATCTCATGTGGTATACTAGATTTTGCATTTCCTCTGAAAATGGGTTGCTAACTGAAATTTTAGACTTTTATACTTGAAATACTTGGTCTCACCTGTGTGTTATGTGTTGTAACTATTAGAATAATAAAAAGAATTTTTTAATGTGATTTATATTTTACTCATTTGAGAAATTCTCTCTAGAAATCAGTTTTAATAATGAAATGAAATTATAGGCAGCCTTGCTTTCTTATCCTTGCTACAATGAATTTAAACAGTCAAAATAATCCCTGGTAATTATGTTTTTTAAGTGTGTACTCCCTGCCATTTTTCAGGTTTCCAGGAGGTGTTATATACCCAGTAGGTGCTCAATAGGTATTAATTGATTTTGATTTAACAGCTTCCTTCTGGACATAGTCAATTTCTCATATCTCTGTATCTTTTTTCATTTATGCTTCATTACAGTCTCTGTTTAAAAACTTTTGCACCTTGTCATGATTATAAAAGCACATATTTTAAAAATTTCTGTCAGTCATGTTGGTGCACACTTGTAATCACAGCATTCAGAAGGCTGAGGCAAGAGGATTGTTGTGAGTTCAAGACCAGACTGGGCTACAAAGTGAGCTAAAACTAGCCTGAACTGCATGGTGAGAGCCCATTTCAAAAAGACCAAAAAGTTTTTTGCTAAGTCCCTTTTTCATAACAAAAGCAACTATTGTCAAAATTATTTCACCATGTTTAATATTTTCTTTCTTTAAAATCCCACAGAATATCTTAGATTTTAGATAGTATTTATGATCAATAAAATAAACCTTTACAGTTTAATCAACCAAAGGAAGAGTCCTTCCTTAAGCAAGGCCAGGGCTGCTACCCATTATTGGTGGAGATTACTATTCATCTGAAGCATAAATATATTATTACAAACAGTCATGCCTAAAATTTCTAACTTCAGGAATGCCTGCAAGACTTTTTGAACTAGGTTATGGGAACATCTCAGCAAAGAGGAAAGAAAAATCAAAACACAATTGGCTCACAGTAGATGGGACATCAGATGAGGCTCACATCTGATAAAGGTAGGAAGCCAGGAAAAAGACACAAGTATCAATGGATCACCACAATAGATAATTTTGGAGAGCTGAGGGATCACAAGCAGGATATGTACTCTGAGCAGGAATAGTGCTTATTTAAAAGGGCTTAAAAATGAAAGCAGCCAAAGAAAATATCTTATTAGTTCCACAATTTCTACTTAGATCAACATTTTTTCTAAGTTTAAATACTAAAGGCAATTTGGTCTCTGGTAGTGGTTCTAAACCATGTCTGTTCATTAGGATCACCTGGGTAGATTCTTAAACAATCCAGAACCCTGAGACCCACACCTAAAGATCCCAATTTAATTGATCTGAGAACAAGAACATTAATATTTTTACATCTCCCAGTTTGATACTAAATTCTTGAAGGTCCACTGACCTACAGTAACTTAAGGAGCTGAGGCTTGCTTCACACATGTGAATGATTTCTAGTCTCCTTCTTTGGTGACTTTCAAACTTCAGTTCATGGGTATCACTAAGGGGAGTTAGCATATGCAATTACCACCTTGAAACAATTCTGATTCCAATTCAGATATTTTGATGAAAGGAACCTGAGATGAATGAGAATTATCAGTTTGATATATAAGTAGATAATAAGATTGTAAATACACAGTATGGATTATAGTTTTGTTACTTAAGCAAAAGTATGTCCCCTGTCCAGCAGCAACAGCATAACCTAGAAATTTGTTTGAAAAACAGAATCTCCCAACGCACAAATGAATAAGTTCACAATGTAACAAAATTCCACCAGTAATTCAAAGTTAAAGGATAAGAAGCTATAGGTTATAGAACCTATGTCTTATGACTTGGCCATCTCTTAATTACTTAGTCACAGATGAGTGGTACTTAGACTCTGTTCTTTGCATAATAGATAATTAATAAATATTGGTGGGTGATTAGATCAATGCACTGTCCACCTTCAAATGTCAAACAGTGGAGAGAACATGTCCAAGGTGATTCTTTGTTCCCTCTTTTATAAACTTGTAAGAGGCGTAATGGTTTTCCAAATGTTAATTAGAAAAGGAGAAGAATTTGTCTCATTCCTGGTCACCCTCTCCCTCACATAGGGAATTCTCACAAAGAGAATTCTCTGCCTGGTGCATTTAAGAAGGGTCAGGGTGTACTCTGAGGAAATATTTATCTTGGCTTGATCTTTTCTATGCAAGTTTATAGGCATTTGCATGCACATGAGTATATATATTCTGTCATGCATATGTTTATGTACAGACATTTACTTGCACCTGTGATGCTACTCTGAAAACACAATGAATAGATGTCCCTATATTACTAATACTTTTGATCATCTCAGATATTTTCTGGACGTTGAAAATTCATACATTATAAATGCATGAAATGAAATATTTGAAAATTGGATTGAGTGATGTGGGATATGATTCAGTCACATTTATATATTTGGTTGACATATTCATGATGCATTTGATGCATACAGCCAGAAAGCTACATCTGTTCAGAATTCAAAGGATAGCTTGTAATTTCTTTTTACAGTTACTTGCTAGAAAATGGCGTTACAATTTTATTTTGCATATTTAACCATACAAAATTTATATCTATGAGCTGGATATCCTTAAGCATAAGAAATGTTGGCATGTAGTTTTAAAAAGCACCCCAGGTGATTCTGAGAATTTGAGAAGACCTAGTACAGAGCAACAGCTAGGATAGAAAAACAGTACAAAATATTGATTGAGCCTTTACTATGGCCACTTTGCTGCTAGATGTTTTACTGTGTGCCATCTCATGGAATTCGTCTATTTTCAGATGTAAATAGACCAAGACTCTGAGAAGTAAATACTGTGCCCCAAGTCACACAGCTTCTACATAATGCATATCAGAATTGAGCCCACTATCACCAAAGGGAATCCAATAAGTTCTCTCAAAAAGTAGACAGGGAGTTCTACTCACCACCATTTTCCACAAGTTCATTAACTCCCATCACATTTTAGGAAAATCAATGTGAGGTATAGGCAGATTTACTAGGCATATATAGAAAGAGAAAGTAGTGAAAGGACTCAGCTTGAGCAGACGATGGGGACATAGCTCTGATGAAGGGGATCAGAGTGGTCCATTCACACAATAACAAGGTCAGATTTTATGGATTTTCCTGGGTGAGTTAGGGTCTAATTGATCATTATATATAAATTCTGGTTTGCAAGATAGCACTAGTTCTCTTTGCTTCAGGGGATAATCAGGTTTCCATTAGCTGATGGTTTTTGTTTAGGGCATTCTCAGATATTTGGAGCTTCTGATTGAATACAAGGTGATCACAGGTTTAGACAAGGACTGCAGACTTTTGGGCACTAATTGATAGTTGCATGTCCCTGTAAATCTCTTATCTTGGTGTCCTCAAACTTGAAGGGTGATGCAATAGGTTATGTAAATTTAGGGCTAATCTACCTCATTTTGCTGACTCTGAGACATTCCATAAATGATTAAAATACATTTATGCATATCTGAACAATTTTCTGACTCAAAATTTGAGATAATGGAAGAAGGTCTAGCTTTGCTTTGCATTTAATTATCTACTGTGAATTGGTAGGCCCAGGTGAAGAGTTATTTCTTTTTAATGAAATTGCTTTTTAAGAAGCTGACTGCCACAGAAGAAAAGATAAACCATGCTCTTAACAAATAACAGGTTAAGAATCTAGAAGTTGTTTGTCCTCTGTCCTTCTAGCGGTCTTTCACAGTTGAGATACTCCATTCTGGAGTCAGGAAGCCAGAGATAGAATTTTGATTTAGTCAACTTCCTGTGTGACTTTTAGAAACTTCTTAACCATTCTAAATCTAGGTTTCCAATTTATAAAATGAAGCTATTGGTTGTATATACATTACAAAATCAGTGAAATTCAGAGATAATATGTGTAAAATACTCAGAAGAGTGTCTGACTAAGGGCTGGCAGTTAGAAATGATAGCTACTGCTGTTATTATTATCATAATTACTATTACTGTCCTCAGAAGCATAATTGTAATCATCAGACTCCAAAGTACTTGCTGTTTCCTGTACTATGTTACCTAACATTGTGATTGTAATATATTCTGCCAAGCACAATGTTATTCTCCTGAGAGAAAAGAATGAATATTCTGTTATAATATATTCAACATCATGAATCAATCCTTTGTCATTCTCTTCTTTGATATCTCACTTTATTTATTTGATTCCTGCCTTCACAACACATATGTGTCTGTGGGCTTCAGTGTGTGTATCATTGAAGAAAACTGGAGTATGAGATTTGCAGGAAGTTAAAACTGAGAAAAAATTCACAGATCACAAAGTCCTTGACAAAGGTATCTTCACACTATGAATCCAATGACCTCTTATTTGAAAGAATAGTCTACCTGTTGTTTGAACAATTTATAGATTCACAAAAGGAAACTCAGTGAACACTGTTATCAAATACATCATACAGTTTGAGTAAGTGATTTGAAGATTAAATGTATTAGAAAGCTCTGCAAATATTTTTTGAAGTCACAAAAATTCACCATGACTTTAATCACATTGCTTAGGTCCCATACTTCTAGTTCTCCCCCTCGGGGAGAGCATACAGCATGTGTAGAAATAAGGATTTTAGAGTTAAGAAAAGACAGACACATATTTTGGCATGGGCCCTTACTAGCACTGTATCTTCGACAAAATTATTTCGATTCTCTGAGCCTAACATCCTCACAAGTTACAGAAAGTTAAGAATTCTAAACTTAAAAGTTTGTCATGAAAATTAGATAAATATTGTCAATAAAGTATGTATCTGACACTGTTGAAAAATACTTATTAATAATAATAGCAATTATTTTGCTACCCTATTTCCTTTCTCTTGTGTTCTTATTAGGATTGAGAAGCCTCTTTATTGTATATCTGTGCTAGCTGTCACATCTTACAACTAACTTTGAACAGAACATTTATCAAGTACTCAAGAGCTCAAACTGGGTTTCCTCAAATCCTAGGAGAGCTTACCTAAGTACAGTATATGTATATTAGGTATTGAGATATAAACTTGAAGTGATATTTAACAATAATTATCAGTTCACATATCATAGAGCATAAAATATGATTGTAGTGTACTTCTTAATATTTATTAAAATAGAAGGCTTTTAATATGTCAAAAATTATTATATAACTTGATATTCTATTAGTTGGGAAATTAAATCCAGAAATAATACACTTGTTCGGCATCTCACATATTTTGTTTTTACTAAATACAGAAAGATATATTCTAAGCATGAATCTTTCTGGAATGATACACTTTGGAAGCTGTAACCTTTGATTCACTTATAATTAGAAGAAAAATCAGTGTGTTTTCTACCTTAATGCATGCATGCTGAGAAGAAATCAACCACTTGGATATTCCGGTGTAATTATTTCATTATTATAAATAATACTTAAATATAAGGTTTTGCTAGTTTAAATAATTAAAATTTTAGAATCCACTGTTAAAAAAAATTCCAGTGAGATAAATTCATATGTGATTTCTCCAAATTTAACATTTCTACTCCTTTAGGGTTTTTATTAAAAGCAAATTCCGAAGTTAAACACTTACAGGTCAACTTTTTGAGACCCTCAGCACATAGAGAGTCCCTAAACTCAGCTTTACACTTTATAGTTTCTTTGGGCATGACTAAATAGAACCTATTTGGAACTAAGAAATAAATCATCATCAAACACTATAAAAGTATGGTCCAATGAATATATATATATATATATATATATATATATATATATATATATAGTATTTCCAAAATGTAATTTACTAACTGACTCATATAGACATAGCAAAAGTAAATGGATCTATAAACAATAAAACAATTTGAATCCGTGTTTTAACATAAATATACATTAGGTTTCAAAGATTGTATTCTTGTTTCTTTTTTTTCTGGGAACATTGAACAACACATATTCAGGGCTGGGGATATAGCTCAACAGCACAAACCCCTGCCTGGAAAACACAAGGTCCTGAATTTGGTACTTGGTACCAAAAACATAAATAAATAAATTATCTTAAATACCAACCACATGGATGCTAGGCTTTATGTGCATTGCATACATATATTCCCCAGTTAGAGTTACATTCTTCAATATTATATTATCTCTCAGAGAAAAGCACCAACAACATCCAAGTGGCCAGGTCAAATGAAAAGCATATTAAAACTGAGAATATCCTAATTTGTCTTTTAGCCACAATCAAAATTACAGAAGCACAATCAGCTCTTATAAATTGACAAGGAAGACTGAAACTTGCTAAAGAGCATAAATCACCATGCCTACATCTCCTCTCTCTGATGAAGTAAAGAAATAGAATGAGCCAACTGTAATGATTTAGTTTTCCTGAATACAAAGAACTGAGCATTGGCTCTCCAATAACAATTAAATATTCAAGAAAAGAAAGAACATGCTGTGTGGAGATTATTTTGCTGGTTATCCATGAAAGTAAGAATATTACAAGATTTTAGGGTCAGAACCCCTAAACAATTAATTAAAATCACTAGAGATCAATTTCTTAATATAGCTATTATTTATCTGAGGGTTGGTAGCCAACCTATGTCTGAAAAAAAAAGAACTAGGGTTATGAAAGTACTTGACATTGAGATCAAATAAGAACAGTGTCTATAAAATACACTCAAAAATTTGTATTCTTATTTTGCTAAATAAAATAAGCCTTTCATAAAATACTAGACCTTCATTAGAGAGTAAAAGTTGGAGTCAGCCATCCAGAAAAGTTAATTCAGAATTTATAGGTACAGACTTAGTGATATCAAAAAGCTAAAAAGGTTAGCTTAACCCTTTTAAAATAACAAGTAAAAATGCAATGCATGCAAAGTATATCAAAGGCTGTAGCTACAACAGAATAAAATTCTCTGGGTAGCTGTTACATAACTTACCCAACACAGCTCAAATTGGTGCAGTGGAAATTGCATAAACAAACAAAACAAAAACAAAAAACTGCATGAACATCAGTTATTTTGTTATGGCTTTACCACATTAATTTATTCTCCCTGGCACTGACCTGGTTGTTAGCAGCCAATAATAACACTTTTTTAAAAAGTGTATCATTTTATATATTTCTCATCTTTAAATCTTCATTTGGATACTTCTAAGTACAGCTCCATTGGTCATGACTCACTTTGACTTTATTATACCTACAACAAGTTTTAAACAAAAAAATCTGCTCATGGGAACTGTAATCTTTCCATTACAGAAATAATTAAGCTTATTTATTTGCAAGAAGAAAGTCACTGAGGAAAATTATCAAAAAAAAAGGAAGTAGACAAAATACAAACAGATCTTGGGCATTGAATTTGCAGTTAGTGTTGTATATTGAAAAATGCAAGATGACCCTGAAAAATCAAAATGGATAGAATTTTCCCTCCATTCTTGGTGCAATTCTTTAGCATAATTGTTCATTTAAAATTTCCTAGAAATATACATATGCAACCACAAAAGTATGTATATTTCTTCCTGCTTTATGGTTCTGTATTATCTCTTGACCCCAGTACTGAAGACCAGGAGAATACCTGCCAGATTTCCTCTTTTTACTGAAAGATGGTTTGACCTTCAAGCACAATGACTACATGGGTAAATTCCTGAGATGTCTAGCTAATAAGAATCTTTGTTAGGAGACAGATATGCCTGTCCCACTGCAGAGACCTACTGTGTTAACAGGGCCAGATTGAGAATTAAAAAATGGTGTAACTCAAAATAAATTCTTATTTTTTGAAATAATACACAATGTTTTTGAAATGAAAATATCCTCCCCATTTAGTTATCCATTACAAAATACCAGATAAATTTGTTACCGGTAAGGTGTGTGTTTCTCTTTGTTGAACCTGATATGCTGATGCCTTAGCAATGCACATAGCCTACCTATTGATTAACCATCACTTTTAAGTAGTAATATGGACTGTACAATTTATTTATTTATTTATTTATTTATGTTTTATTTACAAACACATGTGCAGGCACTAACAAACACACACACCAATAGTGATTGTTTTGGAAATATACCTTAGAAAATCCTTAAGCTCTAACTAGACCAAGTGTAATGCTGATTCCAAAAATTGATACTATGGAAACAAAAGTCATTTGTATGCATACTTGTGGACTCTTTGTTAAGGAAAATGCATTCTCAGAAAAGAAAAATAATTACCAGAGGAAAGACATAATGCATTCATTTATTCACTAACTATCTGTAAACTCATTTATTGATTTAAGCATCCAACAAATCAAATGCCTATATGTGCTATGTATCTTCAGATGTTAAAATTAAAAATCAATGAAAAACGCGTGTTTTCTAAAGAAATTTTAAATACACATCAAAAATAGAGATTATCTTGTAGATCAGAGTTCTCATCTAACTAGAGAGAAAATTCTGTTTGAAAAGATATAGTAAAAGGACTCCATTACAGCCTTATCAAATGTAATTCCTGAACTCTTTTACCCAATAATATGGTCATATTATAAGCTTTGTATGCCAGGGAATGATTTTGCCTTTTTGAGAATTGGCCCACAATGCTTGTTAACACCCTAGTATATGCTATGTATGCGATGTGTTAATTACTAATTTTCTCTGTGTCTGCAGTAATGTATTTGTTCCTTATGTTATATTTTGAAACCCTTAATATGATCATATCCAGACTATTTTCTTTATTTTTTTTACTATATAATCAATAGAATTAAAGTTTAATATACAATTAAAATCAGTATAGGATGAATATACAAATACAATCAAAGATTTATTTGCTTTTCTCATTTAATGATCACATTTCTGGAATCCCAAGATACCAGTAAGTTATTTGATACTCAAAATCAGTCTTCAAAAAGCACAAGACAGGGATAACATAATAAAAATGGTTTTCCATTGTGAATCAGTTAAAAAGAGAGCATATGTCTTGCACATCTTTTACCTCCTAGATTCTTGCATATGGCTTTGCCAGTGTATGTTCCAAAAATGGTATGGTAAGAAGAAAAGAAAGATTCTGATGATCAGTTAACAGGTAGGCATTTTGAGCACACTATAATTCCCAACTAAAGGTGCAAGGAAACATTTGGGGCATTGGATACCATCTACATTTGGAAACATGAAAATGCAAGATGTATTAGACAGAGTGGCACTCTGGTAGATCTAGAGACTATGATTTTCAGAAGGGAAAATTAGTCATAATGTTAAGCAGATAGGCAAAAATAAGGGAAAAAAATTTTTCATTATGAATTCAGTGAAGAGCCACCCATAACTTTTAAGCATGGCAAGAAGGACCAATTTTTGGCAGTGGGGAAGACAGATTGAAACTGGAGGACAACTAAAGTCAGGTAAATCATTTTATGGAGCTTTAGCCATGATTCTTCAAACCCTCAGTTATAGTAACTGGTGTCTTTCCATGTCCATGGATCCAAAACCATGAATTCAACCAATTGCAGATAGAAAATAATTCAAAATGTTTCATATGCATTGAACATGTGTATTCTTCTACTTATCATTATTTACTTTAAAAATGCAATATGGTAACTATTTCTGCAGTATTTGCATTGAATTAAATATTATTAGCAATCTAGAGATTTATGAATATGACGTGTTCAAATAAAACACCATTTCATATGAGACAGGTGCATTAATGAATTTTAATATCCCAGTGAGATCTGGGAATTAATTATCCATGAATACTTGAGAAGGGATGATTGTTTTCTAATCTCAGCATCATTCCTCTAATCCCAAATCATCAAATTTCTTGTGTCACAAAGCCTGTTTTTCTTCTCCCCTTTTAGTTGTCCTTTTATAATTTATACTTATCCTTACCTGATGTCATTAATTTATTTCATTTTATTACCTAAGTAACTACCGTTTTTTTCACCCACCTCTCCAAAGTCCCCAGCTATTTGCCAAAGCAGAAATAAAGAGGAAATACATATGTAGGGGAGGGAAAAGATGAAACCAAACCTAGACTAGTCCATATTCTCAGTCTATCATATTGTACCTCTAACCAGAGTGTTAGTTAATAGTTTTTAAAAATTATTTTAATGTTATATTCATATTGTATAATCTTCAAAAATATATATATTTTATTTTTCTCCTATGTATAAGTGTTATACTTCACATTGGCTTCCCTTGAGATTATAATGTCATTATACTGAAAAGACAAGGGATAAGACAAGGATACTCAAATCTTCTATTTAATGTAATGCTTTGCATTTTTCAGGAAGTACTTTACTTCAGAGAGTGCTAAATATGTACAACACCTACCACATTTTTCTGAAAAAAGTGATGTCAAGCTATTTCTGCATAATAACAAAGTTCATGGTGATGTAGAAGGAAATTTTCTTCTAAAGGGTGTTGCATAAAATTCTGTTAAAGAGAAATGCATTATACATTACATAACTGCAGAGTAAAAAGGAGAAAAGAAAGCAAGTGCATTTTTAAAAAAAAGCAAGGAGAAAACCTGTAACAGCACTCAGAAGAGAATGTTTCTCAAATGGTGATATTTGCTAACTTTCTGTGATATCTGTAGTATGTCCCAGACTACAATGTTGAAGAGAACCTTGATTGGTTTGAGGAAGAAAAGTGACTGGACAATAGCATCTAAAAAATGAAATACTTAGGAATCAACCTAACTAACAATGTAAAAGACCTATATGCTGAAAATAATACTATGCTAAAAAAAAGGAGATTGAAGAGGATATTAGAAAATGGATATTCCTTGCTTTTGGCTAGGAAGAACCAACATTGTGAAAATGGCCATACTCCCAAAATTGTTATACAGATTTAATGTAATCTCAATCAAAATACAATTGACATATCTCACAGATCTAGAGAAAACACTCCTAAAATTTATTTGGAAACAGAAGAAACCTAGAAAAGCAAAGGCAATTCTGGGCAATAAAGACAAGGCAGGAGGCATCGCAATTCCTGACTTCCTAACTTGAAACTGTACTACAAAGCCACAGTGATAAAATCAGCATGGTACTGACAAAGAAATAGACCTTAGGACCAATGGAATAGATTAGAAGATGCAAGTACAAAGTACACTCAGCCTGATATTTGACAAAGGGACTAAACATGTTCACTGGAGGAAAGATAGCCTCTTTAATAAATGGTGTTGGAAAAATTGGCTCTCCACATGCAGAAGACTGAAACTAGATCCATGCCTATCACCATGCACAAAACTAAAGTATAAGTGGATCAAAGACCTAAACATTAAAACAGAAACACTAAATCTAATGGAAGATAGGGTAGGTAGAAGTCTGGGAGACATAGGGGTAGGCAGAGAATTCATGAACAAAACAAAAACTGCATGGGAAACTGCAAGGGAATCAACAACTGGGGTTCCATATTATTGAAAAGTTTCTGTACTTCAAAACAAATCACCATCAGAGTGAAAAGAAAACCCACAGAATGGGAAAGAATTTTAGCCAGCAACCCCTCAGACAAAGGACTTATATCAAGAACATATAAAGAACTGAAAAACATCAAGCCACCCAAATTCAAAGACCCTCTCCAAAAATGGGCATCTGTGATGAACACTCAATTATCAGGCAAAGATATACAAATGGTAAATAAATACATGAAGAAATGTTCACCATCACTGGTCATTCGAGAAATGCAAATTAAAACAACATTGAGATTTCATCTCACCCCTGGAAGAATAGCTGGCATAAAGAAATCAACTGATAACAAATGTTAACAAGGCTGTGGGGAAAAAGGAACATTGCTCCACTGTTGGTGGGAGTGTAGACTGGTGCAACCACTATAGAAATCAGTATGAAGAATTCTCAGAAGACTAGGAGTGGAAGATCCATTCAACCCAGCTATTCCCCTCCTCGGTATTTTCCCAGAAAAACTAAAAAGATCATATCACAGTGATATATGTGCACCCATGTTCATAGCAGCACAATTTTAATAGCTAAATCTTGGAAAAAACCAAGATGTCCATCAACCGCAGAGTGGATGAAAAAGATGTGGTATTTTTATACAATGGAGTATTACTCAGCTATGAAGAAGGATGATCTTGAGGCTCTCATAGGGAAATGGAGACAACTTGAAACTATCCTCATTAGTGAGATAAATAAGAATCATATTTATAAATATCACATTGTGTTTCTAGTGTAAAAAGCAATAAGAACTGTAGGAGTAATAAAACCCAAAATGTGTAATTGCTACTGTAAAAAAGAGAGGAAAAGAGGGTGCTCAAAAAGGTATAATTGCATGTATGTTTAAGTGTGTAAGATGAATGATAATATTACTGTTTTGTTATATCATGGAGCAGAACTGTTAACAGTCTCATTGCTTGAATGTGTACTTTGTATGTTTTAACTTTGTATCTTGAACAAGTATTTCCAAGATAACAGTATGAACGTTATCAAGTAATGATTTCTTAGTATTTTTTGTTCTTTTCTTTTTTCCCTTGGAATTTGTATTGTTGCTACCCTTTTTTCTATTTTGTTTTTTTTTCTTTTCTTTTTAAATAAAATTTAAAAAATGAAAAAATTATAAAAAGAAAAGTGACTGGAGAAATAAGTAATCTCTTCTATCTCATTTTTCTTTCCCTGCATATGCTTAGACAAAAGAGTTTACTAAAACTTACTAGTGTTTTCCTATTCCATTCTATTTAGTCTTCTTACATCATTAATATATACTGTGACATCCTACTGAGAAGCTCAAGAAGTATTATGTAAGTTTCATCAGTTAATCACTGATGAAAGTGAGGCATCTGTGGCAGATGCAACTAGTCTTTGGTTGAGAGTCAGAGTTTCAAAGCAAAAGTTAATGGTCTTAAACTTAGATTACTTAATCTAGGTCTCATTTTCATCTTTAAAATGAAAATCCCAATCATACTCTCAGGGTTTTTAGGAGAAATTAATGGGAAAAATATATGTCAAGTGCTGGGAAAAATTGTTAACAGACAAATAAAAAGCATCAAATAAATGCCAGCTATTGTTTTGGAATTGCAAGCACATAAATGTCCACTCTTAGACATTTAATAAGGGATAGAACCAGAGTTGTACCTATTATTCTAATCAGGTACATTTTCCATGACAGTGCCCTAGTGTAAATGTCATGGTGAGCCTTTGTCATGGAGGTAATAAAAAACCCTCAGCATATTTGTAATAATATCAAAATGAATAATCCCATTATCTAAATCTGCACAAAAAGTCAGAGAAAGGCTTCAGGATATCAGTGTAATTATAATACAGAAGAGTTAACTAAACATTTATTTGTTCATGATATAATACTAAGTTACTCTGTTTGACAGAATACTAAGTTATTTAAGAAAAGTTTAGAATGTTAGCATACATAGTTCATTTAGGACCACAGTGTTTTACAAAATTTCTCTCTCTCTCTCTTTCTTCCTCTCTTATTATATAAAAACAATTCTAGCATCAATAAAACCTAAGTCTGTTCCAGGTTGTATTTTCTAAAAAAAGTTCATTACAGTGGTTTATGGTGCAATCTTTATTAGTATTCTATTTTGGGGTAAATATCATTATTATTTCTATTTTTGTGTAAATATCATTCAATAGATTAAGTTAAAATTTAACATATGAACAAATAAAATATGACATATCTATACAATACAATATCATTTGAGGATTAAACTGAATGAAGTACTTACACTTGCTGCAACATGGATAAACTTTAAAAAGCATTGTCCTAAATGAAATAAACCAGTCATAAAAGGGAATGCCTGTAGATGAGGTATTGCAACTTATTGAAACTTTGTCTCAAAATAATATGAAATGGTCTGGGGATGCAACTCACCATAGAATGCCACTGGATTCAATTCATAGTAGTGAGGGAAAAAAAGACCAAATATTCTATGATTATAGTTATATGAAAACATCAAAATAGAATTTATGAGATACAAAGTAGAATATTGGCTTGCTAAATTTGGAGATGAGGATGGGGACAAATATTCATAGGTTCAATGTTTCTCTTTGGGTTAACAAATATGTTCTAAACTTAAATTGTGATGAGTAAGAGTATGCTATGAATGTACCAAAAAAAAAATGTAAACTGTGCAACGGGATGAAGAGGATGGTACATCAACTATATATCAATCAAGATGATTTCAAAATTATAGACAATACTTGTATTCGTCAGTTATTGCCACACAATGCTCCACGGCAAACTACTCTTAACTTCATAATTTCTAACTTTTTTTTTGCAACATAAATAGGTTTATTTTTAGCCTTTGTTCATTTGGTTGCTATTTCTAACATTTATTTCTTGCTGCTTGGCAAGAAAATTGTTTAGAGTGGCTTTGTTTTAGGTTTTGTGTCAAGTTTAAATTTGTGCCACATTTATTAATTTGGAAGGTCAACAGCCCCCTAAAGTATGTTTTTTTCACTGAAGAAATCAGAATTTCCCAGGAAGCCGAAGAGGGTTTCGGATACTTCTTATGGCTAGTCCCAGAACCAGCACATTTTCACTTCCAGTCACATTTCATTAGCCAATGCAAGTTACATTAATAGAATGTCTGGCATTAATGGAACAAGGAAACATATTTTTCTTTCAGAAATGTAGGGAAAGGAAAGTGATATTTGTTGAAAATTAATCAAGTCTATCACCATCTTTTTGCAATAAAATGTAACACAATTACTACAATGTGTGCATACACACAGAGACAATGTCTGCTTGTCTGTCTTCCTAAAGGGAAATAAAAATAAACTAAAGAAATAAAACTTCATTAAAAACAACAATGGCAAGGACAAAAAATTTACTCTCCTTTGTTTGTTAGTAAAAATTTACACTGCCAGAAAATTGTCCATAAAAATGTTCTTTCATTATTGCAATACTGTGCAGTTGAACTATGGATTCATCAACCAAACAGAAACATTGGGCCAATAGACCTTGCAGTGTTGCAGGTGGTGCTGGATGCTGGAACTTTTATAGTTCTCCACAGCGTTGAGGCCCTAAGGCCTAGCAGAAGGACAGGTGGCATGTGGGGGTTAGCCCAGAAAGAAGCCAAACAGGATATTGTTCTGATCTACCAAATTATCATGGTGGAACTACAACTGGATATATATTACAATTTCATAGTTATTCAGTTAAATCAAAAGAAGCCAGTAATTTGAGCCAATTTCTATCTTACCAAACTAACTAGTTAATCAAAATCCAAACCTTATGTCAATTAAAACTTAAATGGTATCCAACTTACAGACACCTAAATTTCCCTTAAGAAAAAAAAATCATGTTTCTTACCCAAAAAACACAGTGGTCCAAACCTCAGATGTTTCAGTATTCCAACTTGTTTGAAAATGAAACACACACAAACAATATTGAGGAAGTTGCAGTGACTGAATTCTCAAATGAGGTTGATTCAACTAATGGCAACTTTATACTGAGGGCAAAAACTGCTTGCTTTAAGGAGAAAAGACTTCACACTGATTGTCCTAAAGCCAGCAAATGCAGAAGCAGAGAAACAAATATAACTCTGGACAAAATAAAGATTTTTGAATGGATTTTTTGTCCAAATGCTAAGTAGTGATATGTTATCCAATCCTAATGCTGGGTGGCTTAATAAACAAGGAACTATCCATTATGCTCTAACACTGTGGTAGAAATCCATCTGTCTTTGCCCCCACTGAGTTTCAAGAGGACAGTTGTCTACATATAGTTACACACAATTGGCTACTGCCAGTGTCTTCTCTAGGGTAAGACTCCGCTCTGATTTGCTCTAGCTCTTCAATGATTCCTGAACCATAAAGGAGGTGGTCAGGCTAGGTCAGGGTTTATTATGGAAACAGTGAGTTTGAAGGATCTGACATTGGAGCTGACAGCAAGGTGGCTGACTTACAGAGAAAGTCATCCAAGAATTCATCCATGGAAGTCTGCATGTTTAGAATGCAGAGAACCTACCTATTTGAATGGTTTAGAATATTACTAAAAAGGAAGGACAAAAAATTTTCCTGGACTTTTCCAGGAACTTTCCTTTCTTTTGATATTCAGTATAAGCCATTCAGAAATTCTATTCTGTCCTTTACAGGGATACACTAAGAAAAAATTGGGAAATGAATATCAATGGTAAAATGTGTGAGATTTTATGAAGCAGCAATACTTTCCTAGACTGAATATTTATGCAATTTACCATAGACCTAGGCAATTTATCTTGCTAGTATATTGTGCTGCCAGGTTATGTTTATCTGTAAAAATAACTTCTGTGCATCTCTTACTCCTTGTAGGAAAGATTATTATATGCCAAGACACCATGATCCATAACAGAAAACTGAAGGATTTTTTCCATATAATTGAAATGAAGTATAGTATGTGCATTGTGATAAAAGGCAAGCTGTAAAAAATTAATAGTCATGTTATCACATTTTATATTTCTTGTAACAAGTTGAAAAATGATGTTCATGAAGGAAATTGAAATTCTAAAATGTAGTTTTAAGAAGGAAATGCTTTTCAAAATTTTCAGTAAGGAAATTAAAAACATTAAAACAATACTTAGAAAAACTCCTATTGTGCTAAAGACAATATCAAGAAAATGAAAACCCAAACATGTATTGGGAGAAAGTATTTGTAAAAGCAATATCTGATTAAATATATTATTCAAAATTTTCAAAAGACACTTAAAACTCAATAAGAAATTGAACAACAAATTTAAAAGTAGGCAAAACCTCTGAGCAATCTCAGTAAAGAAATATGGATGGCAGGTAACCACAGGACAAGACAGTCTATATAATGTCATTGGGCAGTGAAAATTAAAACAGTCTCTATACATCTATTATAAGCATGCTCACAACAGTCATGCTTGTAAGAATTTGGGCCAACAGAAAATATCACTCATTATTTATGGGAATGAAAATCAATACAGTCATTTCTGAAGACAGTTTTGTAGTCACCTAAAAAATAAAGCATACCCTTACTGTACAATCTAGCAGTAACGGCCCTTATGATTTACACAATTGAACTGAAAGTATGTCCACACAAAACCTGTTCATGGATTTTTAAAGCAGTTTTATCCATAATTTCCAAAACATGGGAGAAATTATGTTGTTGTTTAGTAGACAAATGGATGAATAAACTGTAGTACATTCAGACAATGCAGTACTACTCAGAGTTAAAATGCACTAAGCTATCAATCCTTGAAAAAAAAGCATAGAAGAAACCTAAATACACATTCCTGTGTGAAGAAAGTCAATCTCAAAAAGACTATGTTGTATGATTCTGACTCCATGACATTCTGGAAAAATCAAAATTATGAAAACATTAAAAAGACTGGTGATTTTTAGGAGCTAAGAGAGAAGAAAGTAGAATAAATAGAGCACAGAGAATCTTTAGGGCACTGATCTATTCTTTAAGGTACTATAATGATGGGATGGACATATGTCATTATACTTTTATCTAAATGCATAGAATAAACAGTAGCAATACTGAACCAAACATGAGCTATGAGTTTTAGGTGATCATCACAAATCAGTGTAGGTACAATGATTTTAACAAATATATTCCTGTGATGGGCAGTGCTGATAGTGTATAGTGTGGGAGATTGTACACGTGTGGGGAAAGTAATTATATGAAAGCTCTGTAAATCTCAATTACTTTCACTGTAAATCTAAATGCAAAATGCATTAATTAAAATGATTTAAACACATAAATCCATGAAAAACAAAAATTAAATCAACCTCCTTTTTCATTGCCTATCTTATTTTATTAACACTGACTGAATATTGAAGCTCCCTGCCATATTCCTTCTAAACCCCACTTCCCTCTATTTTAATTCTTCGTCTTACAATTATGACTGGATTAATTTTTCATTTCTCATTCCCATTCAGTTTACTTTTTGTTGCTGTTGTTGCTGTTTTTCTTTTTGTTGTTGTTGTTCCTGCTGCTGCTAGGGTTTTGTTTTGTTTTGCTTTGTGTTTGAAACAAGGTTTACCTATGCAGTACAGGCTGGGCTTGAAGTCACTTTGCAAGCAAGGCTGGCCTTCAGCTCACAGAGATACGCCTGCCTCAGTCTCCTGAGTACTTGGATTACAGGCATGAGCCAGCATGCCTGGCTCCCATTCAATTTCTAAAACACATTCATATTCCTAATTAATATGTTGTTTAATTTTGTGTACTTTTTAATTTAGTACAAATTGAATCATATGTTGAATGAGCCTCTGAGATTTGTTTTGGCTTTGTTTTGGTTTAGTATTAAGGTTTTCTTATTGCTATTTTTACTTCACCTTGTGTTTATTCTGGATTATATATTTCTTCCTCATTGATACCTATAATTTTGGGTCATTTTTTGAGTCTTGCATATGACCCCATTCTGCAATAGGTCACACATTGTTTTTCCTTTCTGCTGTTTTCAGACACTTTTTGGTTTCTGTATTACTTCCTCCACCTGTTTTCAGTATTTTGGTTGTTCTTGTTTCTCTCTTAAACTTATTATTTTACTACTTCAAACAGTATGGTACCTGATTTCTTGTGAATAGGGGCAAGGGTTTTCTCTAGGGAGTACTGATAGGACTGGAATTTCCTAGTCTTTTGGTATATACCTCTTTTTTGTAAATAAGTTTCATATATGCACTGGTCTTTTGTGTTCCAAATCTGTGGAATAATTGTGTGATTTTTTGCTCATTTTAATAAAATGTTTATTATTTTATTATTGTTGCATCTGTTCCCAATTTGTTATTTCCCATTTAATTTTCATTATGGTATCTGAATGTTATGTAGACAAATTGATCAAAAATTTGGCAACTGTGCTGTTGGTGTGTTATTTATTAAACCCTCCCCTAAATTAAGGTCACAAACATATTTGTAAATTGTCTTACAAAAGTTTTTAAGTTTGCTTTGCATATTTACCTTTAATAAACCAGAAATATATTATGTTTATGATACAGGTCATACTTCCTACATGCATAATCAACTGTCCAATCATAATTTGTTGAGTGTTCTATACACTAACCGTTGATCTCCAAAGCCAGCTCCACTGTAAATCATTTCTAATATATGATGATATATTTCTGGAAGATGTTTTACTACTTACAATACTATCTAACTATACTTAAACAATGCTCACTATGTTATTGAGGAATTACTTATGAATTTAACATCTGGTTCTTGATCACCAGGGCATGGTAATAGCTGCCCATTGTTCTTCTATTTGAATCTTAGAATCAGATCCTCATGTTATGCTCACAAATATGCACATACATACAATTTAAATTTTTAATTACATCAAATCTGGAATTTAACATTGAATTGTCATTTTTCACATTAAGTATTTCTACTCATTCCATTTTTTAAAACTTTTAATAACACCAAATGTCCTACTTAACAGATAATATGATGAAATAATATGATCCTCATGATACCTATTTTGTAAAATTGAACACTACTTTATGATTTAATACATATTCTATTTTAATAACTTTATGTGGTTGAAAATAATGTATACTTTAAAATTATAAAGTCCATGAGATAATAATTTTTAATTATGCTATTCAAATACTCATATATTTATTATCTTTTGCCAGATTACTATATTAGCTTTCATTTGGTTAGTATTTGCCTAATATAACTTCTGTCATTTATTAATTTTGATCTCCCTCTGGAATTAAAAATCTCATATATATTTTTTTTCAGAGGACAGTGCAAATGCAATCCCTCTCTGCCACAAATTATGCAGCTGGGTTTCCCGCATTTGGGGTAATTTCAGGGGTCAGCACATCTGGAGTGCAATGGATAATACTCTCCCTGGGAAAACCACCTTCATGATCATGGTATCTTCCCTGCCAGATAAGTATATATATGTAATTTAAGCAATATAAAGTAGCCTTTTGTGTTTTATTCAGTCTGCAATCATTGTCTTTTAACTGGAACATTTAATGCATTTAAATTTATAGTAATCAGAAATATAACTAAGATTTATTTCTGCCACCTTATGTATTAATTTGTATTTATCGTGCTTTTTATTTATATTTTTCTTTCTTACCTTATTGCTTTAGCTTTTACTGACTGGGGGCTTTAGAAATTTTATGCTCTATTTACACAAAATGTTAACATGTAAACTTAGCAAATTCTACAATTATTCAATGTTTTCAAATTTCTCTTTGTAATGCAGGACTAGAATATCACTTTCTGCAAAATAATGTTATATTTTTAGATTTTAGATATACTTTGATTTTAACCCCCAACACGGGCATGATTATTGTTATGCAATTAATATTTACTTAGATATTTAAAAAAATTACTAATTTATCATTTTACTATTTCTAATGATGTTTCAGCACTTTCTTTATAAATGAGTTTTCTTTGACCTGTGATACATATTTTATACTCTATTTTAGTGAGGGTGTACTGCTACTGTAATGAATTATTTTATTGATTTTTTTTAAAACATCAGTTTTGGTAGTCTCATTTTTTTCATTATATTTTGTTTCTTTTATTTCCCAGAAACATAATAATTTTAAGTATATTATATATTAAATTTGATAATTTCATTATCTAAAATCTGAATTTCATTTCGTTGTTTTTGCTGGATTCTTCATAAGAAGCAATTAGGCCTATTCTAGCTTATGAAATGTTATTAAGGATGTGTATATCTTTTCCACACTGAAGTTTTGGCCAGATTTATAAATGAAAAGAGTGAATAACCAAATTAGCCTAACTAGCATCTTTGTTACTAATTGGCACAAATCTAGTTCTATAAACAAAACCAAATTGCTAGTATTGACTTTCAAAATTAAGAAAAAATACATATTCAATCTCATAACACACTGAAATGAAAGAATTCTCCTTTTCTGTCAGCAGAGACTAACTTTTGTGGAGATAAAGTGCCTGCTTCTTATGAGCAAATAACTCACCAGGAGAGTGTTGCTGCCCTAACCATGCCTAAGCATATTCCCCAAATATTACAATAGACTAAGTTACTACATCAACTCAATTATTCCATTAAAAATAAGTATAGGGACAGAAATATGTTAGGAGTATGACACTAGCAAATATCTATTTATAGCATAAAATCTTCAGGAGTAAGAAAGACTTTGATATGATTAATATCTAGGTGTCCTTCTGAAGCCTCAGTGACTCCGGGGTAGGGTTTTTGAGAGGTCAATGAATCATGTGGGCTAGATATGATATTAGTAAGTAGGGTCTGGTTAGAAGAGACAGATCACTGGTTGTGGTGTGAACTGGTAAAATATGCCACCCTTCCCTGTTCCTCAGGTGCTCTCTGCTTCCTAGCTGCCATAGTGTAAGCAGTTTTTCCCTGTAGCAGATCCTTTCACCAGGCTATTTGTGGTGGGAAACCAGAAAACTGTGGACAGAAATCTCTAGGGAAAAAATTAATAAAAACAAATCTCACCTCTTTTAGTTTGTTGTTGTAAGGTACTTAGTCCATGCAAAGACAATGTGACCAAGACAGCTATTAGTACAGAAGAAGTGGAGTCATTGCAGGGACTTAGCCTGACTGATTAAAAAGACTCTCAAACTGGGTTTCAGGAGGAATTTGGAAATCTCTGTTAGAGAAAGCATAAAATGTTCTAAGACATACTCCATGTGACATCCTAGCCAGAGCTGAAAAAACCAAAATGCTGATAAAAACGTAGATGGTAAAGACAAGGCTCAGAAGATTTCACTGCAAAATGAGGAAACTATTGGCAATGGGACTTGTTACATTTGTTAGGCTCTAGCAGAAAGTCTGCCTACATTTTGTTCAAGTCCTGAGACTTTGTGGGACACTGAGGTTAAGGGAGTTAGATTAATTCATAAGGCAGTGGAAATTTCAGTGCAGCCCAATATTCAGTTTATGATATGGGTGCCACTGGTAGCTTTTAGTCAGGTTTATTCTGAGAATCACAAGCAATAATCCCATTTGAAAAGTTTTAATGTTCCCCAGAATGGAAGGACCTGCAAAGTTGGAGCCGGGGAGAAATTTACTGCTGTAAAAATAAGTATTAAAAAAGTCTATTACAGGCCGAGGATTTAGCTAAGCAGCATAAGCACCTGCCCTTAAGAACAAGGTTGTGAGTTCAATATCAAGTACAGAAAGAAAGAAAGAAAGAAAGAAAGAAAGAAAGAAAGAAAGAAAGAAAGAAAGAAATCCTATTGCTTTCCATCAGGACAATAAGGAAGATGCTTTGAGGGCATCTCAGGAATCAGCAGGATCCCTTCCTTTGCAAGCTCAAGGGTGCAAATTGAATGACTGCTTTGAAAAAAATTTCTCCAGCCATGTTGCTTGAAACTGGTTGGATAAGAAATTGGTTTACTAGGATTCGGTATTCCAGCTCTTGGTTCACAGTACTTAGTTATCGCAGTACTTATTTAGGGACTTAGAGGTTATTTCAACCATGATTGAAAGGGGTCTGGCTATTGCTCTGACAGCTGAACTTAGCATGTTTCATAAGATGCTGGTTTTACAGCCATGAAGAAGGCAAGAGTTATGGGTTCAGAGAGACTTTCATCCAGAATTTAGAAGAAGGCCTTGGAGTCTAAGCAGTTTGCCTCTAAAATGGTAGTGAGTGAAGCTGTGCGAATAAAGTCAAAAGTATATTGGGGACACCAGGAAGCTGAGGATTCCATAAATGTGAATGTTAGCTAAGAAAAGCAGCAGGCAGTGAAAAAACCCAGCCCAAGAGAGAAGTTAAGGGGAATACAACCAATGGTACCATAGAGGCAGGCCAGCCCAAGCCACTTAGTGTTTACATATTGCCATGACTTTCCCAAGTTACTGGATTCAGAACTGCAGGATGTAATATTTGCTCTACAGAGTCTTGGTTTGTTTAAGCCTCTATAAGATTTAATGTGTGCCCATTGGTTTCTATCCTCCTATTTTTCCCTTTTGGAAATATAATGTTTATCTTGTGCCTTTTATGTTTGCAGTATTTAACTTTTTTTATAGAGGCTCCCTGGTAAGAGTTTGTAATCTCAGAAGAAACTTTGTATTTGAACTTTTTGGTACTGCTAAAACTTTTAAGAATTTTATAAATTTTAGAGGTTGACTAACAGAATTTATGTAAAGAAATTTTCATGAAATTTTGGAGACAACGGGTTGAGTAATATGGCTTATGCCTATATTGCCCCCGAAAACCTCATCTGTTCATAGGTGTGGATTTTAAAAGGTCTTTAAATCATGTGAGCTTTATAGCTAAATGTGATCTTAGAAGACAGAGTTTAGTCAGAAGACACTGTTCCCTGGTGGTGTGCCTAGGAAGACCGTATCTCCCTTCTCTTCTCAGCTCCTACCTTTACTCTCTGTATCCAGGGTGCCATAGTGTGAGCATCTTTCCTCTGTGGTAGCCCCTTATCCAAAATTGATCTGCCCTGAATCTGGCTGACTATAGACTAAAACCTCTAGTTACTACTATAAATCATCCTGTTTATAAATAATATTAGATTCTGAAACACTGCAGGTTATAAGTTCAACATATGAATTTTGAGGAAACAATTCAACTAACATGGTATCCTTGTATGTTCTGTAGATTTTTGAGCAGAACTACATACTCTTTGAATTTCACCTGTGGAAAAACTTTGAGGCATATTTTGAAAGTTTCCCCAGAGAGGATTTGTGTTTGATATGAGCAAGTTCCTGGATTATATTCAATTTGGAACTATCATGACATTAATTTCCACAGGAGATTTTTCACACCACATGAGTAGCATAATTCCAGAGTCAAAACTTGTCCAATAACCCACCATTTAAAAAATTCCAAAGTAAAACATTTTTCCTAATTAACCATATGCTGAGCCTAAGATAGATAAGATTCTTTTCTGTTCTTTTCTGTGAGGTGGAATTGTTTTTCTTTCAGTGTATCCTCATAATGAAATCCTTACACCTTTACAGTGACACCCAAGCTTTTTGTCCAGGTCTCCTACAGATTTTCTTCCTTGCTTGGATCTTCAGATCCCTGGGTCAATTGATCTTAAATACTGATGTCCAAGATAACAAAGGCTTACAGATGTTTCCAGTGTCAAAGTTAGCTTTTGTATTCCCTTACTTTATAGATTTTTTTTTACTTCATCTATATTTATTGCCTCTAAGACCTTTTCTTCCTTTTCTGCTAAAAAAGCTATCAAATGCAAATAATTAATAGTAGTTTCCAGAATTTTCAGTTATTTTGCTATGAAAGAAATTTTCTTACCTCCTCTACTTTTCAAGAGATGTCTCAGTAGGCTTTTTATAGAAAGAAGTTTATCTAAATTTAAAAGCTGATATTTATGAAATGTTTACTATATACATGCCAGTAATCTAGTAAGTACTCGACATTACTCACCTCATTTAATTCTAAAAAAAGGTAAGTATCCAGTTTTTAAATACAGAAATTTAGTCCTTAAACAGTGTATCCACCAAAAATCACAGAACTGGTAATGGTCAACATGGAATTCAAACCCCTTTCAAATGACAATATTAGTTCTCCAAAACACTATCATATATTTCTTCTTGAACTAAGTATGTTAATGAAACATGTGCATGGCTTTTTGTGTGTATATTTAGTGAAAACACTGTTATGGCAGAAACAGTTACTGTTTTATCTATTTTTTTGTGTTGAGTGCTAATCTTGGTGCCTAAAACATACAGGAGTTCAATAAATATGGTGGAAAATTTAATAATAAAGTGTATACATGTAGATGTCAAGCCAGATGGCATGCTAATCTCCTTAATGGTGACAACTCAATTTTTTTGAGAAAGAAAGCAAAACAGAAAAAAAAGGGTAGAAATAATACAGAATTTCAAAAAAAACACACTAAGAAATCACTACTTGAAAAATTACATATTATCATCTTAGAAATAGTTGTTCAATTGACAAAATCAGAGAACAAAAAGAGAACAGAAAATCAAACAATGACAGTACAAAGTATTCTGTTCCATGAACCAATGAAAACTTAGTAGTATGATTATCTATCTTACACACTTAAACATACATACAGTTATATTCTTTAGAGCATTTTCCTTCCCTTTAATTATTACAATATCTATTAAACATTTTGGATCTTACAGCTATTTCCATTTTTATTATTTTTTACACTAGACAAACAACGTGATATTTATAAATATGAGTCTGATTTATTTCATTTATGAGGATAGTCTCAAGTTGAATCCATTTACCTATAAAAGCCTCAAGATCATCCTTTTTTATAACTGACTAATATTGCATTGTATAAAAATAGCACATCTTTTTCACCTACTCTGTAGTTGATGGGAATCTTGGTTGTTTCTAAGATTTAGCTATTACAATTTGGGCTGCTGTAACAATGGGTCCACATATATGGTTGCAACATGGCCTTTTCAATTTTGGGGGGCATATACTCAGGAAATAGCTGGATTGAATGCAACTTCCAATCCTAGTTTTTTGAGGAATCTCCATACTGATTTCCATGGTGGCTCCACCAGTCTACATTCCCACCAAGAGAAGAGAAGTGTTCATTTTCCCCACAGCCTCACCAGCATTTGTAATCAGTTGAATTCTTGGTGGCAGCCATTCTTTCTGGAGTGAGATTAAATCTCAATGCTGTTTTAATTTGCATTTCTAGAATGACCAGTGATGGTGAACATTTCTTCATGTATTCATTTGCCATTTCTATATCTTCATCTGAGAAATGTGTGTTCTTCTCAGATGCCCACATTTGGAGAGGGTCTTTGAATTTGGGGGGCTTGATGTTTTTCAGTTCTTTATATATTCTGGGTATAAATCCTTTGTCTGATGGATTGTTGGCTATATTCTTTCCCATTTGGTGGGTTTTCTTTTCACTTTGTAGGTGATTTTTTTGAAGTGCAAAAAGTTTTAACAATATGATATCCCAGATGTTGATTCTTTGAATTATTTCCTGTGTGGTTTGCATTTTATTCATGAATTTTCTGCCTACCTCTATGTCTCCAAAACTTCTACCTACCATAACTTTTGGTAGATTCAGTGTTTCTGTTTTAATGTTTAGGTCTTTGATCCACTTAGACTTTAGTTTTGTGCATGGTAATAGGTATGGGTCTAGTTTCAGTCTTCTGCATGTGGAGAGCCAATTTTTCCAACACCATTTATTAAAGAGGTTATTCTTCCTCCAGTAAACATGTTTAGCTCCTTTGTCAAATATCAGGTGGCTGAGTGTCTTTTTACTTGTGTTTGCATCTTCTAATCTGTTACATTGATCCTCAGGTCTATTTCTATGACAGTGCCACACTGATTTTAACACTGTGACTTTGTAGTACAGTTTCAAGTCAGGAATTGAGATGCGTCCTGTCTTGTCTTTATTGCCCAGTATTGCCTTTGCTATTCTAGGTTTCTTCTGGTTCCAAGTGAATTTTAGGAGTGTTTTCTCTAGATCTGTGAAGTATGTCAATGGTATTTTGATTGGGATGGGGTTAAATCTGCATAACAGATTTGTGAGTATGGTCAT
>PVJX010018191.1:0-37121 GCA_004027295.1 Dolichotis patagonum
ACATTCTTCAATTTAGTCAAATTGGAAAGCACAGTACTGAAGCAATAATTATTATAAAGAGGAAAATGAGCAAAAAATAGGTGGGATGGGGTTTCAAGAGCTGGCATGGCGAAAACGAAAGATTCATTACTTCTAGAAAGAAAAATGCCATAAAGCCCTTGGTCAGTGGAGGTGGTGATGGAGGTAAAACCAACCAAAAGGATCTTTTTAATCTAAAAATTTTATTACAGACTTAATGATTATTTTGGACACATGAAGATATGCAGACAAAAAATTAGAAAAAAATCTGAATAGCTCTATAGCCTTCTATAAATATATATACATATATTATTTTAAAGAGAAAAACAGAAAAATCAAGAAACAAACAAAAAAAAACCATAACCAAGGCAAAATGACAGTAACAACAACTATAGCTATAGCTATATGGGTTTTTAAAACAAGATGATAGGAATTTAATAATAATTGCTATATTGCATACTGTTATCTTCAAAATAGTTGCTCAGGTTACCAGATATAGGGATAAAACAAAACAGTAAAATGGAACAAAACACTGGATTTCAAATATGAGACAGAAAGAAATTCCCCACCGTTGCTATAATGTGTATTGTTATCACCCAAGTGGATGTTCAGACTATCAGCTTTAGGCCTGCAAAGTCAATCAAACAATACAAGCTTTAACTTATTTTTTTTTTTTAACTTCAGTTGCTATCATCTCAGCCTGACTTCCTTCAAATCAGTCCATTGCTCACAGAGGGACAGGGGATTGTTCTTCTTATTTCCCAGTACACACACAAGCTGGCTCATGGGAAGGCATGGTTTGGCTTCTTGATTCTCTTCTCATTTTCCATGGTGGCTAAATACTGTATTTTAAGAGTGCTTTCTATGATACATATGCACAGCTTTTAAAAATAATGAAGAACAAAAATATGTGAAGACACAAATCTGCGTCAGATCTTTATAAACCATATCTTGTCAAGTATTTATCTTCATGACTTTGGGCAGTCTGCTTAATCTCTCTGGCATCAGTTTCCTCATCCATAATACGTGTATAATGATACCTGCCTCAGTGGATTTTTGTAAAGACAAATGAAAGAAATACAGTTCTTAGGATAATCACTGGATCTTGTAAAGCACTCAACATATTTATTAATCTAACAAACATTTATTAAAATCTCTTCATTCTAAGCACTTAGACCAAAGAAGGGAACTAGATATGGTATAGGTAAATATCACCCATTCAAAATGCTTGATACTAGAAGTGTGTCAGATTTTGGACTTCTTTCTGATTTTGGAATATTTGCATATATACTATGAGCTATCTTGGGAATGGGGCTCAAATTTATACATAAAATTCATTTATGTTTTGAGTACTTGAAAGTAACTTTTTACAAAATTTTTAGTACACCTGTACTTTGACCGCAATTATCATGCAAGGCCAGGTTTATAATTATTTGCTGCATCATGTTAGTGCTCAAAATGTTTCAAATTTTGGAGCATTTCAGACTTTTGTATTAGAAATGCTAGAAGTGAATTTGTTATGATTGTTGTTTTTGAGAACTCAAACTCGAGACAATCCTGCTTCAGCCTCCAAAGTGCTAGAATTACAGGTGTACACCACCTAGCCCAGCTTGATCATTATTTTTAAAACAGCTTTATTGAAAAAGTTCCCATCTGTTTACCCATTTAAAGTGCACAATTAGGGCTGAGGATTTAGCTCAGTGGTACAATGCCTGCCTGGCAAGCGCCAGGTCCTGAGTTTGATTCCCAGTACCAAAAAAATAAAATAAAGTGTATAATTAGATGATTCGTGATATATTACATTATTTGCTTCATGTGACACCTACATGTAACACCAAAGTTGATATTTTTATCATTTTCAAGTATACAATTTAGTAATATTAATTATATTCACAATATTATATAATCATCACTTTTTCCCATTTTTATTATCCCAAATAGAAACCACCCTTTCCCCAGTTCCTTGTAACCTCTAATCGACTTCCCATCCCAATGAAGTTATCTATTCTAAATATTTCATATAACTAGATAATACATGTTTGACGGCATAAAAAGAAGTTGTGTCCTAGTACTCTGAGAGTCAGGCAGAAGGATCACAAGTTTGAGCTCAGTCTGGTAATTTACTGACTTAACAAAACCATATCTTGAAATAAAAAAGATGATAAGAATAAAAGCTGAAAATATAGCTCAGTGCAAAGGTCCTCAGTTCAACATCAGCACAATGAGAGACAGAGACATAGAGAGACAGAGAGACAGAGAGACAGAGAGACAGAGATAAAAGTCACATCTAGAATCCGCACAGTACTGGATTCTGTGAGTATGCAGCAAAAAACCTGGCATCTCAAATTCTTTTTGAGTCACTTCAATAATGTAGGAGGGGAAATTCTTAAAAGACAAGCCTGTGGCATCTAACAGTCCGCTAACTTTCCAGGAAATGTATGAGGAAAAATAAGAGCCACATCCATTAACAGCTCTGTTGTCGCTTCCTAACTCTTTTCTGGTATTCTGGACTTCATAGGAGGTTGCAGCTCAAAGTATGATCAATAGATGCTAAATGAAATAAAATTAGTTTTGGTTTTATATCTCACGTCTGTTTTAATTAATCGATTTTTTAAATTATAAAATTATGTAGGTGAAACTAAAGCAAACAAAGAAAATCATGGCAATTTCATTTATGTTACTAATCAATATTTTAAGAGATACAAAATTGGCAGAAATACCCTACATATTTCTGAGTTCCAGATTTCACTGTGCTGTCATTTAGAGAAAGATGGCTGGAGATGATCACCTGCAACACAAATCTGAACACTTCTTAGGAGATCAGGTATTTCATTAGATAGTTAATTATTTCCAATACATATAGTGGGATTTGGAATAAGCCTTTTATAAAAACACATGTTGGATCAAGTGACATTTTTGAATCCTACAATCTGGGTTACAAATATACAAAGTATATGATAGAAGTTTTTAATTGGTACTCAATATTATGTAGAGTTTTTTTTCTTTTAAGTTTTTTTGAGGCACAGTCTCACTGTGTAGTCTGGACTGACCTTGCTTTTACTATGTAGGATGGGTTGACCTTGAATTCTCAGATTCTCCTGCCTCCGCCTTCCAAATGCTGTGATTACAGGCTTGTGCCACTATGGCCAGCTCTCAGTATTATGTCTTGATGCTCATTTCATGATAAAGAATACTTGAAAAATTTAGACACTGCCATGTGTGGTGGTGCATGCCTGTAGTTCCAGCTACTCAGTAGGCTGAGGCAAGAGGATTACTTGAACTTACAAGTTTCAGACCAGCCTGGACAGCATAATAACATTCCTCAAAATCAAAATGACAGAATGTGAGGACGTAGTGCGTATCCAATCTCCTTTTCCCTTGAATACAAATTTAACCACATACTTTTAAAAAATTTTATTTACTTACTATTAGAGTACCGAAGACTGAACTCAGGAGCTCAAGCATGCTGGGCAAGTGCTCTACTGCTGAGCTACACTTCTGACCTTTTCCATTTTGAGACAGAGTTTCTAAATAGCTAAAGATGTCCTGGAACTTCTGGTCCCTCTCCATAAACCTGCAGAATAGCTGGGAGTTACAGGAGTGGGCCGTCAGGAGCAGTTTAAATGTAATCGCACCCTGCACTGTCTTTGCAGATTTGTGTTTTGGATGACAAGAAGGATAATGATGGTAAAAGAATACAGAGGGAGTGAAAAAAAAAAAAAAACAACCATAAAAGCATGGGAAGTGGAAGAAATCCAAATGAGAGACTTTCTATGACTCGGGGTACAAATTTAAACCCAACAGTAGCCATCAAAAAAACAACTGTACTGTAACATTTTTTTTCCAAATTGATTTACTTTAAAAACAAAATCTAACTTCTTTCAAAGAAATAACTTCATAATTATAGCTTAATACAAATCAAATAAATTAAAATTTTCAAAGATCATATGCCATCTAAATTTATCTCATGAACCAATAGTGTTTGGCAAACCTGATAAACAGTTGCTCAGGAAATATTTGGTATTATGGAATACATTTAACTTATTTTTAGTAGTTAGAGAAGAGAAAGAAAATTTCCCTGTGCCCTAGAAATGTTCACTGAAACTGACAAAGATTAAGTAGGAGAAAAAAACATACACATTTTTCACACGTACAGAGGGAATTCCATAATACTGCATGATGAATCCCCAGTCCAACATATATACCTTTTGTTAATAAGCAAATATAGATAATTTTGAGGGGTTAAAAGTGATTATTTGAAGGAATAAATGGCCCTGGAAACAAAATTAGTTTTCTAAATAATTTTCCCTGAAATTTGAGCCTAAGGGTAGACATTATGTCGTTATGAAAATCTGTGCAGGTGTGGGAACATTCCTCATTGTTTTTTTTTTTGTTGTTGTTGTTGTTTTGTTTTTTTTGTTTTGAGAAGATATTGAGATTCTAGGTGGAAATAGGAGATAGTGCTATTCCTTTCTGCAGCTTGGGCTTAATGCAGATAAGGTGGGAGGTTCCCAAGACGCTTTCACTGCTCTTGTAGGAAGAGGAGCAAGACACAGTGGACTTTGATCTTGAGCTGCCTTTAAGGTCTTTTAATTTCTTTTAGATAAAATTGCTCAGCATACCGAAAAATGTCACATTTGTATACAGTAACCCACTTAGGACTGAAGTTTTTTGAAGAAGTCACATCTTTAGTAAAGATCCTGCAGAGCTGGAGGTGGTGGCACATATGTGTGCTCTTAACAGAAGGCGAAGGGAAAGATCAAGAGTGCACACAGTTTGAGCCTGTCGTAGCTCATGGCCAGATGTCTTACCAAAGTCTCATTCAATCATGGGGTTGGGAGGTTTCTTGGAGAGGGTTGAATCTAGAGTTTGTGACTGATTTATGGTCCAATGGTGGGGTTAAGGGTTTGAGTGCTACACCTGCTCTAGGGCAGGTAGCCTGTATACAACATAAGGGACAGAAAGAGAATTGTTCTCTCTCCTTCTCGTTGCTTCTCTGCCTTTTCTTTTTGCTTTGCTACCTTCTGCCCACCATGAACTGTTTTGCCTCTGTGATGTCTGATTATGAAACCTCTACAAACTGAGTTGAATAAACATTTCCTCTTTTAACTTTGTGTGTTGGGTATTTGTCTCAGCAACAAGAAAAGTAACTGAGACAGAGTCCCTCATCAATGTTGTTCAGTCCCTTAACATTAATTACCAGACTATAAATGTTGACTGACTGTCAATGGTTAGTCTTCCCATATTAGAATGTTGTTTCCAGAAGCTCAGGGATTTTTATCTGCTTTGTTCACTGAGGTATCTTCAAGGACTAGAAGAATGTATGGAGCATAAGAGCTCTCAATACAATTTTAAATGAATGACCAAAGTAATTAATAAAAGAAGTTTGGAGTAGACTCCATTCTTGTTCTGTTCCACAAATGAATAATAGCACATTATTATATTATCTAAAACTCAGAAGAAATAGGGCACATTTACTCACCATAATATAATTTCTTTTTAAATTTTTTCCCTTTTTTTTGAGATAAGATCTCACTATGGAATCCAGGTTGGTCTCAAACTGTTTTTAAATTTTTAATTATGTTACTTTAAAGATAATAAATACCCAATGAAATAAAGCAGAATAAAGCCAATCAAAACAAAACAGTGAAAGTAGTACATAACTTTGAAGCAGGATAATAGGAATTAATAATGGCTACCATAGTATGTCTTACTATCTTTACAATAGTTGTCCATTCCATCAGACATACAAAAAGCATATAAAACAAAACAGAATAAAATCATTCAAAACAGAACATTGAATAAAGCAAAATGAAAAATTGGAATAAAATAAAACACTGAGGACAATACTGGATTTCAAAAACAAAACAGAAGGAAATCCTCCATATTTGCTGTATTGTACTGTTATCCTCCCTATAGCTGTTTAGACTGACGGCCCCCAGGCCTGTGAAGTCAACCACACAATACAAGCATTCAGTTGTTTTTGTACCTCGGTTGCTGTCAACTCAGCCTGTTTTCTGAACCAGCCATTTGCTTATGGGGGCAGGGTGTTCTTGATTCTCAGCCTGTGTGCCCATCAGCTCGCGGGAGGGGCCGCTGGCTTTTCTCCTAGTCCCGGGATGGTTTGTGCAGTTTACCCGTAATGCAAATTGCCTTCTTCTTGATCTTGATGTGCTCCCAGACCCAGAATGGCTTCTGCCAATTCACAAAAATATGGAATGCTTCATGAATTTGGGTGTCATCCTTGCACTGGGGCCATGCTAATCTTCTCCATACTGTTCCAATTTTAGGATATGTGCTGCGGAAGCAAGCTGGTCTCAAACTTCTTATACTCCTGCTTCAGTCTTTCCAGCACTGGTGTTCCAGGTGTGGGCCACCATGTGTAGTTTCATCATAATGTAATTTCTGAATCTAGTTAAATAGTATGTAAACTTTGTTTAACAACATATTTTAAAGGCTTATCCGTCCCTTCTGGGCCTGTCATTGGTATTGAGAACACATGTGGAAGAACTGATGCTATCATCCATTTTAGAAATGCAAATATCATGGATATAGTAATCATTTAAAAAGTAAGTATTGCCTAAAGTAACACTAGTAATACATTACCTTTGGGAAAAAATGTTATATATATAGTTTTATTTTGTTTTATTTTGTAGTGCCAGTCATTGAACCCAGGGCCTTGTGACCGAGCTATCCCTTTGGCTTTGGCTTTCTTTCTTTCTTTCTTTCTTTCTTTCTTTCTTTCTTTCTTTCTTTCTTTCTTTCTTTCTTTTTTTGTCTTTTTGAGACAGGGTCTTACTATGCAGTGCAGGCTGGCCTTGAGTTCACTTTGTAACCCAGGTTGGTCTCAAATTCACAACTGCTCTCCTGCCTCAGTCTCCCGAGTGCTGGGGTTACAGGTGTGCACCACCACACCCGGCTCCCTTTGGCTTTTTGTTTTATTGTTATTATTTTATTTCATCTTATTTATTATTATTATTATTTGTCTTTTTGAGACATAGTCTCACTGTGCAGTTCAGGCTGGCCTTGAGCTCATTTTGTAGCCCAGGCTGGTTTTCAACTAGCAACAATCATCCTGCCTCAGACTCCCAAATACTGGGATTATAGGTATGAGCCACCACACCCAGTTTGTTATTAGTATTTTAATTTTGAGACAGAGTCTCATTAGGTTTCCCAGGCTAGGCTCAAACTTATGATCTTCCTACCTCAGTCTCCAAAACTAATTGGATTATAAGCATGCTGTACCATGCCCAGTTTATTTATTTTTTTATATCTATTTTAGAAAACATCGAATTTGCATGCAAAAAGTAGGTTTCTTTTTAAATAAAATTCACCAATAATACAGTACTACACTGGGTATTTAGCTCAGTAGTGTAAGCACCTGCCTGGCAAGTATGAGGTCATGAGTTTGATCCCTGCTACAAAATAATAATAATAATAATAATGATAATAATAATAATAATAGTATACAGTGCCAATACAGCCACTGAAATGTCACAGAGCTACAGGGTTAGAAAGTAACATGAGATAATTTGGTTCATACTTTTTCCATAAAGCATTTGAATACGTAAGTTGTTCAGGTTCCATGTATTTCTTTGGACAGAAACACATTTAGAAATATCTGTAAGAATCATTATGAATACCTTCAGATAATAAGCCTATTGTTTAAATTTTAATGTGCTTGACCTCATGTTGATTCTCTTTCCTTGTGCTTCAGCATCAATTATCATGGAGTTGTTAGGTTTAACTTGCAATTTATAGCAAATTTGAAGCATAAGGATCATTGGTTGGTAGTCAAATGTATGTTATGTGCACTTAGCAATGATATTTTGCTTTAAAACATCAATTCTGAAAGCAACTTCACTTAGAATACTCAATTGCGAATAAATTAATGACATATGTTCTCTGTATTTGTATTTCACCCTTGAAATGTAACAGCAAGAGTGACATCAAGACCTTCTCTTTCATAAGGAAAATCAAACTTTGGCCCCCAAGTGATTTGTGCATTTGCACCAACTCTTTTTAACATTGCAATTATTTAAGCAAAAGTGACTGAATTCTTAAAGCAGCTAAATGCAAATTAAATACTTCATGCTGATTCACTAATTGTGTGGAGCATACAAATCACTTCACCCATATTCTTCACACTGAAGAAGATTCAGGAATTTCGAATTTTAAGTCTGTGTTTGAGTTTCAATTCAGTTGCTGTAAAATGCTGTTTTTATTTTTTTTAGCCTTAGTTCCTTCCCTAGTAAAATGGAAATGCTGTCACACCAAGTTGTTGCAAAATACAGTGCTTGTACTCTGTGACTGTAAATATAATATTAATATGAAGGTCCAGTATGGTTATTATTTCTGATATCACCCTCCACTAAGATAATCCCAAAAGAATTAATAATGATTATGAAATATTGATGGAATAAAGAGCTGCTGTTTTTCCTAGCTCAAGGAAATATATATTTTGTCTACTATGTAGTTTCTTTTCTCAGTTTTATACTTCTTACAACATGTTGCTCATTTTTATACTGGTTATAAACAGATTTTACAAATCTGTGTTGGTTCTTATTAACTATCTTAATAGCTAACATTTATTGAGCTGAGCTATTAAGTGCCAGACACTACAGAAAAGCTTTATGTGCATTCACCCATTTAATTCTCACAATACTGCTATAAGGTACATGCAGTAATAAACCCATTTTATTAAAGAGGAAATTGAGACAAAGAGGTTAAATACCTTGCCCAAGTCTCCAGAGCTGGTAGGAGATGGAGATAGGATTTGAATCTGGGCAGCCTGGCTAGATCCTGTACTCTTAACCATTATACCATGGCATTAGATTGTCATAAAGTTGTTTGCAGGCAGCTAAGGCTAAGGGACTGAGCTTGCCTCTGCTACTCTTGACAATTAGCAGAAACTCTGAAATTACCATTTCCAAATGACTTGAGCAAGCACTTTGACTCTCAGGGAGGGTAAATGGAGCCAACCAAACAAGTTGATTGAGCTTGGCTTTTCATGGTGGGCATATTTCCTAAAGTCAATAGAAGATTTTGTAGGAAGAATCCTTACCAATGATTTAAACATTTACAATCCCATGTCTGTAATATATATGGGCTCTGAAACATAGGATCTTCAAATCAGAATATGGTAATAATTTTTAAATTCCTTACCTTTCTGAAAACCAACTTTATGTTTAATGACTGATAAAACCGTAGTAGAAGACATCATATTAGCATGGTCACTTTCAGGTACCTGGTACTAAGGGAAAAATTGCTGTAAATTTTTATTACCACATTGTTTAATTCATAGGACTTACCTCACCAGAAAGATGTAAAAGTGAGGTACATAGACCAAAGCGCAGTACAACATAGGCCAACTAACAAGAATATAAACTGACCAGATGTGACACAAGCCAGTGATTCCAACTACTTAGGAGGCTGAAGCAGGAGGATCCAAAGTTCAGATCAGCCTGAGTAGTTTAGCAAGACTCTGTTGTAAAGTTTCAATAAACAAACAAACAAAACAAAGACTGGGGATGTAGGCAATGTGGATCGATCCTTACTATTGAGAGGGTTACATACTCTGATGTCATAATTTCAACCCTCTAGACTGAGAGTGAAGGTGAAATACCAAGGGTTAAGATTCTATAAGTTTATGTACTAACTTCTCATGATGAATGCATTCGTTGTTTATAAAAAACAAGTACTAGTAAAAATGTGTTTTAAAAGGTCCAACCCTTGTCGGGTGTGATAGTATATGCCTATAATCCTAGTACTCAGGAGAAAGAGGCAGGAGGATTGCTGTGAGGTTGAGGTCAGTTTGGGAAACAAAGTGAGTTCTAGGCCAGCCTGAACTGTGTAGTGAGACCCTGTCTCAAAAAGATGAAAAAGACAAAAAAAAAAAAAAAAAAGTTCCAGCTTTCTCCTCTTTGGAAGATTTTAAGAAAACTGTGTAAGCCCTTGTTTTCTCATCTGTTAACTAGAAATGTCTTCTAGCTTGTGGAAATTATTTCACAGTTCAATTTGAATGAAATCTAGTTTCTTATAAAGCAGTATGTAGGTTTACTTACCTTAAACAACGCTATTGTTTTCTTTCATCATATGGAATTAATTTAGAAGTAAATCATCCCATTAAATTGGAAATAATATGACTGTGTTAAACATTCAGTTAATTGACCAAATAAAATATTCCTTTCACCACTGCAATATTCTTTTTGGGTAAATATTGTACGTATATGTATCAGAGAAAAGAGAAGAGTGGAGAGGTCTCTAAGTAACTAATGGCAGCATTAACCTTTTAAGCATAAAATCAAGATAAGGTGGTCATGAATGCGAGGGAACCAAACACAATGAAATGATGTATGATCTTGTAGTACCTGCAGTAAGGGAGAGACAATAAGCAAATAAAAATAAATACCTTAATGGTGCAAGCAAAAGTTAAACCTCAGAGCTTCTACTGGGTATCTTATTCATCATCCATATCATCACTTTTAGAATTATTTATATGATGGGTAGGAAGGGATCAAGGTGCTTACCCACAGCCAAAGATGGATTCAGCAGTTATGTTAGCGTGCATTTACAAAAAACTAAACTAAACTTACACAACACTGACATTGCCTTGATCCTGCTGTCTAGGATGTCTGCGCCCAAGTTGGGGCTTTAGGAGTGAAGCAAACTGATCCTAAGAAGTATTGGGTTGAAGGAGATAAATGTTCAAAAGAAGAAGTATTAGGAAGCAGGGAAGTTGGGAAATATTTACAAGGCAGCAAGTCCAGGGCCCAAGAGAAGATGACACAACAGAACACACATAAAAGGAGATGGAATTTGGGAGCAGAGATCATATGGAGTGCTGATGTGAACAGGCGGGCTCTAGTTGGCTGGTTTGAGCATACAGTAGGTCATCCTACGATCTATATTATAAATGAAATGTACTAAATGTTTGTGTCACACACCCCTGCCTGCCCCCTGCCCGTAACAAATTCATACACTAAAATCCTAATCCCAGTGAGATCTTTCAAAGGCAATTAGGTAGAAACCTCGTGAATGAAGCTGGAACCCATGTAAAAGAGCCCGACTGCTCCCTCACTCTCTTGTTGCCATGTGAGGATTCAGGAAAACACTTTTCTGCAATCAAGACAAGGGAAGCCATCAAACCTGACCGTGGTGGCCCCTGATCTTGGACTTCCAGGCCTCTGATCTGGGAGAAAAAATTATGTTCTTTGTAACTATCCAGTCCCTGGTACATTGTGCTAGCAGCCCTAATAATTGGCTAATTCAATAATTTATCACGAATATTCTCTCACTGTAAAAGAAGATATATATATATATATATATATATATATAGAGAGAGAGAGAGAGAGAGAGAGAGAGAGAGAGAGAGAGAGAGAGAGAGAGAGAGAGGAAAATTCTCCTCTGAGCAGGGAGGCTTCACTTGCTGAATCATCATTTCTCATATGCTGCACATTCTAAGGCAAATTAAAAGCAGCTGTCCAGCCATCCAGCTGATTTTAAAAATCAAGAAGGTGCACTGTTGGCAGAAAAAGCGGTTTCCTAAGCCAAGACCAGAAAAGTCAGAACAAACTGTAACTTTATCAATAATATTAACATACGAAAATAAAAACTGTTAGGGAGACTTGGAGTGAAACAGAGAGGCCCACGTAGGAATGTGTAGCCTATCAGAGGGGGAGGAGGGCCAGGCTTTGGACTCTTCAATTTCTGTATCGGGGATATATACCCATTAAGAAGATGGAAGCACTATATGGCTGATAAAGTGATGCCACTGAATTTGCAGTGATCTCTTCTTCTCTAAATCCATGTTTACAAAAAAATTTCCATTACAACTTGACTTCACTTTATTTATTTTTTGAGACAGGATCTTGCTTTGTAGTTGAGGCTGATCTTGAACTCACTATCTAGCCAACGTTGGACAGTATTTTCCTTATCACTAGATCTGTTATTTTCATTGCAAAAACATGATTATATATTATGCATACGTTTTCATAATAAGACTACTTTTTACTGGGACAAAATACCTGACACTGGCAACTTGCAGGAGGGTGTTTTCGCGCACTGTTTCCGGGGACGCAGTCATTCCCGGTTGGCTGGCTCCAGGACACAAATGGCATAATGGAGGGCATAGTGCAGCAAATCTGCTTGAATCATGGTAAAGAGAAAGAGGGCTGTGTCCAGGAGCCACAGCACACCCTTCCAGGTCCTGATCCACACCGCGCGCACCTCTTCTGCGAGGCCTCACCTACTAATAGCGTCTTCACCTATGAACTCAGCAGTGGATGAATTCCCTGAGGAGCATGGGCCCCCATGACCCAATTCCTTTCCAAAAGCCCCTCGTCCGAATACATGAGACGTTGGGGGATATTTTAGATCTAAGCCACACACTCCCCTACACAATAAAACATGCAGGTCTTTAGGAGACAGTATCAACCCATGAGGCATGTTCATTAGTTGCCAGGCTGTGGCTGCTTCTGTGCCATTTCACTTAACAAAACTAAGGGGTAACATTCCTAGCCATGATTTTGTAGTGATAGCTTTCCACTCAAATTCAGTAACATGGAATTCTTTCTGATACTTCCCAAATCTTTTTAGGGTGCTGGGGGTTGCACTCAGAGCACAGCACACACTCTGCCAACTGAGCACATTCTCAACCCATAATCCATCTAAACTTATCATCTTCCTTTCCAAAATGAACAGTACTATAAAGCATGGAAGATATAATCCCAGCACTAGGGAGGCTGAGGCAGGAGGATTGCTGTGAGTCTGAGAACAGTTCTGGGCTACAAAGTTAGTTCAAGGCCAGCATAGTGAAATGCTGTCTTGAAAAGACAATAAATAAATAAATAAGTCTCATTGGTTTTACCCTATAGTAGACATAAAATAATTTAAAAATCAATATAGCAATACTATTATTAATGACATCTACCATGTAAAAGTTTACCTTATTGGCATTTTTTCTTAGAATATACTCACTATAAGTAATCAAAGTACTATACTATGTTGAGATGTTAATTTCTTTGTTATGTGGGATTATATTTTAGTATACCATTAGGCTCTTCAGTTCCTATTTGCACTCAATTTTTTAGAATTTGCTTTCTTCATAAATTTTTATAAAATTTATAGTTTTAATATCTTGAAATACCATTTGATAACTAGTTGTGATAAATCATAAGCTCCTGCCATGTCATTCTATGTCACCAAAATGCCAAAGCAACAAGACTAAGGGACAATAGACTATGACTTTTGAAATTGTGAGTAAAAATAAATTTTTCCTCCATTAAAAAATATTTTGGATTGGTTCAAAACAAAAACCTATACAAAGATGTATAGTCAGGTCTAGATATGTAGTTTATTGGTAGAGATTTGCCTTGTATGTTCAAAGCCTTAGTTCTGATCCCTAGCACTGAAAAAAAAAAGGAGCTATTATGAATTCAATGCCAGCCTGGGCTACATAGTGAGTTCAAGGCCAGCCTGAGTTACATAGTGAGACTCTGTCTCAAAAAAAAAAAGTATACAAAGGAATCTCTAAATTATATCTGAGTCATTACTACACATCCCCTGTAGGTTTCTCCTTCATGCTTCTTTTGGCATGGGAATTAATAATACATGTGTATGTATATGTATGTGTATGCACCCATGCATATTCAACTGAAACTTTATAAATAGCATATTACAGTTAAACACAAATAAAAAAATTCACATACCTCAGAAAATTAGTAAAGATATGCCAAAACAATTTGGCAATGATATTTACAAGATTGAGTGAAAATAAAAATATTTAATTCTCTGTGGAAAGTTTCACATTCTCCTTGTTTTGTGTTATTCTGATCTGCTATCCTTCAATCCCACTGATTATATTTAGTGCTTTTAGCCCCTCACATGACCATTAAGATAGAATGAAAAACATTTATATTAAGAATAATTATGAGAAATTATCCAAAGCAAAGAATTTTTTTTTCAAATCCATTTTATTGTAAAGAGAAAGAAAAGAAAAAATAAAGCAAAATTTCAAAATGCGTCAATCAGGGAACAACAATGGTACATACATTGTGCATTGTCATCCCAAATAATTTACTCAGAGCACATCTGTATTGAATTGTCCAAACAATATCAGCACAAATCTTTCTCTTCAGTGAACTCAGAGAAATCAGTAGTATAACTATCTTAACTATCTTTTTTATATACATATACATATACATATACATATACATATACATATACATATATGTCTACATGTTTCTTTTAGCTTCTCACACTAATGAGACAATATGATGTTTACACATATGTGATTTATTTTGCTTATGGGTATGATCTGAAGTTGCATCAATTTACTTATAAAAGTCTCCAGTTTATTCTTCTTTATGGCTGAGAAGTACTCCATTGTTTAAAAACACAACATCTTTTTTATGCATGCCTCAGTCACTTGGCATTTAGGTTGTTTCCAAGATGCAGCTATTACAAATTGTACTACTATAAACATGAGTGCACAGTATTGCTGTGGTATGACATTTCTAATTCTTTCAGGAAGATACCCAGAAGGGAAATAACTAGATTGAATGGAACCTTTAGTCCTAGTTTTTGAGGAATCTCCACACTGATTTCCACAGTGGTGGTACCAGTCTGCATTCCCACCAACAGTGCAGAAGGGTTTCTTTTTCTCCTCCAGCATTTGTTATTGGTTGATGTCTTGATAATAGTCATTCTTTCTGGGGTGAGATGAAATCTCAGTGTTGTTTTAATTTGCATCTTTCAAATGACCAATGATGTTGAATGTTTTTTCACATATTTATTTGCTGCTTGTATTTCATCATCTGAGACATGTGTATTCATGTCAGATGCCCACTTTGTGATTGGATCTTTAAATCTGGGAGGATTGATTTATTTGAGCTCTTTATATGTTCTTGATAGTAATCCTTTGTCTAAGGTATAGCTGGCAAACATTTTTTCCTACGTTGTGGGTTGTCTCTTCACTCTGTTGGTGCTTTCTCTTGCTGTGCAAAAGCTTTTCAATAGGGTGAGATCCCAGTTGTTGATTCATTGTGATAGTTCCTGTGCAATTGAGTTTTTGTTCATAATTTCTTTACCTATACCAAAGTCTTCAAGAGTACTTCCAGAGTAGTGAGGCATGCCTATAATCCCAGCATTTGGGAGGCTGAGGCAGGAGGATTCCTGTGAACTCTAGGCCAGTTTGAGCTACATATGGAGTTCAAGAGCAGCCTGAACTAGGTAGTGAGAGCTTATCTCAAAAGATCAAAAACAACAAACAAACAAAGATGGGGATATAACTCACTGTGAAAATCCTGGGTTCAACACCTAATTGGGGGGCAGAGATCAAAGAAGATATTAAAGATAACTTTGGGACCTGGATGTAGAAGGAGCAAGATACTAGACTGCTAAAATGGACAGAGAATTTTATTTTTAATTTTGTAGTTCTGTGCTGTTTGCATATATATATATATATATATATATATATATATATATAGTTTGGGGAATTCATTTGCATGGAACTGAATTAATTACACTCTTCTGTTCATGTTGCATTATTATCATTAAGTCAAGCTTTGTTATTTTATTTACTTTTTTTTTTTTTTGGTACTGGGGATCGAACTCACAACCTTGTGCTTGCCAGGCAGGTGCTTAGGCCACTGAGCTAAATCCCTAGCCCAATAAAAAGATTTTATTTACATATTTATTCACATTAAAGTTCACTGTGAGTGATTTTAGACTTGTGCCAATTGTATTGTCTCTGCTTACTTTGTAGCTTCTATCATTCCTTGGTACCATGTTTTTGAGCACTCTCAAGTTGCTCTGGGGTACATCTGACGTGCTATAGACAAGTCAGCAGTGTACATCACTATTCACCTTCCCTTCTCCCAGAGGATGCTTGGATTGCTTCTACAAGTAACACTACTAGTAACAAATATCCTTGCACAAGTTCTGTTATCAGTTGACGAAAGAGTTTATTTGCAGTAAACACCCAACAGAAAAGGTAAGCCATCATTTCCATGTAAACTGTATTTTTCCTAAAGGTCTTAGCTGCACTCCTCAATGGTTATACATGTGTTCACCATTAATACACAAGGGTCACGTGTCTCCATGTCCCTGCCTGTACTTAGCATTGTTCAGCTTTATAATGTTGTTCAGCCTTGTAGGTATATACTGATACCTCATTTCTTAAAATTTGAATTTGATAACTCTTTTTCTATGTGGGGTGTGTGTGTGTGTGTGTGTGTGTGTGTGTGTTGAGACAGGGTCTTGCAATGTAGTTTAGTTTTATCTTGAATTCACCATGAAGACCATGTGGCCTCAAACTCATATGATCCTTTTGCTTCAGCCTCTGGAATGCTGGGATTAAAGGTGTAATTTACCACCACTGCTAGGATGAATTTTGTAACTTTTTGGTTTAATGAGAAAATATTTTGTCCATCCAAATCTATTTTTTCACCCAAGAATTCTTAGCATTACAAGTTTTTAACTTGCTCAAACTTGTATTATTTTCTCTATAACTTCAAACTCATCATATTTCAAGGCAATTTAACATTGCTATGGTTAGCATTCAAAATATCCTCTAATGCCTCTTTGTGTTGAGTGGTTGGTTGCCAGCCAATGGGATCTGAGGAACTGAATGTATCAGGAAAGCTGACTGCATCAAGTGAATTAACCCATTAAGAGTTCATAGCTTAATGGAGTCACTGGGATGTGGGATTTAACAAGATGGGAGTGGTTGGAGGGCTGCTTTTATCTTGTCCCCAGGCCCTTCTTCTCAGGATCTTTCCCTTCTCTCTACTTCTCAGCTACTAGGAGGCATGCAGCCTTCCTCCCCCAGGCTTTTGTGCCACGATGCTTTTTCCTTGGAGCATGGCCATGGCTGACCATGGTCTGAAACTCTGGAAACTATGAACCAGAATAAATCTTTTCTCTTTCAGGTTGTTTTTCTCAGGTATTTGGTCACAGTGATAAAAAGCTAACAAACAGAAAAATGTTTGCAGATTATTAGTACTGAGAAGAATGTTGGTATTCTCAAACGTAACTCATTTTACACCCGAGGAAACTGAGGCCTAGAGAAAATCAGTGTAATTCATCCAGTACTAAGGGTATTTTAGTAGCAAAACCAGAACTGGTAAACTGCAAGGACAAAAGAGGTTGGGTTTTGGAGCCTGACAGAAAAACAGAAGTAACAGTTTGAGTAAGTTTTCCCAGGAAGAGATAAAATCAAAACTACTTTAACAAAAGATTCATGGACAAAAGACAAAAAAACGTTCTGGAGGGAGAAAGTAAACTGAACAAAGACATAACCATGAGGAAAGAGCATGCTGGGCTTTGTCCATGGCAGCAGCAGGAAGGAATGCATGGCTGCAGCCCACAAAGGGACACCAGAACTTGGGCAGTCCGCAGAATTCAGGAGCGATCGGCCACAGTATTTGCAGGGCAAGAGGCAAGATGAATGCAGCATCATCTGATCACATATTAAAAATTACAGTTGGTAACAGAACATTGAACAAGAATAAAGCCCCACAATTCCACAGGCCATTTATCTATGAATCTCCTCCAAATCAGGAAAAGTTTAGAAAATATGGTTGGAATTAGGATCTACTGAGGTTTGGGGGCAAAAGGTTTATATAATGAAAGCAATATTAAAAAAGAGATAGATCTCTCTGGGGAGTAATTCTACACTATATATCAAAAGGTAAAGTGCACTCACCCTTTCATTTAGTAATTCCACTTACAAGAATTTATCCTGCGGATGTTATCATACATGAACAAAATGGCATTCATTCAAAGTGCTCACGGCAGCATTATCCCTACTAGCAAAAGAATAGAAATGGGTAAATGTCCTGTGCTTAGAAACCAGCTCAGGTAATTATGCTACCTCTACACAATGGGCTTTCTCACTCTTTTCATGCCTCTTACAATTACTGCTGGAATCTTCATTTCCATGCCAATTTTATCCTCAGGAAAATTGGCCTTAAGCTACTACTTGTGCTTGTGATATGGAAAAAGTAGTGTGTTAATTCCTAGTCTATAAAAAGCAGTTAAAAATGAACACAGAGTCTTTTCAAAGAAAGAGGTAGTTCAATGTGTACCTAGAAAAATTTCCAAAATGTACTTTTCTGGAAAATAAAAAAGATTGTGACTACAATAGTGTTTATGGATTTACCATTTTTGCTTAAACATAAAATTGAATATTAGCATCTACATAGAAATGTCTATGGAAGGAAATAAGAAACTGATAACAGTGGTTACTTCGAAAAAAGAAAAACTAGGAACTCAGATGGGGAAGACTAAGATGTACTTTCATACTCTCTTATACCATTTGATTTTTTTTTTCTTTTTTTAAAAATTTTATTTAAAGAGAAAAAAAAGCAATACAGAAAAAAGGGTAGAAACAATACAAAACCTCAAAAAAACCCATAAATCACTAGTTGACAAACCACATACTCCCTGAAATAGCTGTTCATGTTACAAAATTAAGGCAAACAAAGTGAACACACAGTGAAGCTGCAAACAGAAAAAACAGGATGGAATAAAGCCAATTGAGACAGTATAGTGAAACTGGCACAGAACATCACAGCAGGTCACCAGGACAATGGTAACGGGCAACAATGTATATCTCGTTGTCTTCACAATAGTTGTTCTTCTACTAGGTAGAGCAAAATCAAAGAAATATACAACATTATAGAACACATCAACACAGTATTGAATAGAGCAACACCATTAATCAGGACAAAGCAAAACGGTGATAAAAATATCTGCCTTCAGAGATAGTAGAAGGAAACTCCCCAGACTTGCTGTACCAAATATGGTCACCTCCTAAGAGATACCCAGATCCCTGGATCCCAATTGTTACGGGGTGGTGGTGGTGGTGGTATGTTTGATTCTAAGCCCGTGACCCGGTAGGCAGCAGGCTGGTTACTGGTTGGCTCGGCGCCCTAAGTTCCAACATGGTGCGGATCTCAGGAGACGCTCTTGCTTCATACTATTTGATTTTTGAACACTATGTGAGTTACTTATAAAATATATAAGTAAATATATAGATTTGTAATATATATGAAAAGATAAAATTACTTGGAAGGAGAGAGCCATTGTAAAAAAGACAAAAGTTTTTTTTATTTTATTTATTTATTTATTTATTTATTTTTTGTTTGTTTTCTTTTTTAAGATAGGTTTTCAGGACATAATCCAGGATGGCCTTGAATTCACTATGTAGCACAGCTACTTGTAAACTTGTGATCCTCCTGCCTCCCCTGTCTGAGTGCTGGGATGACAGGCTTGCATTCATTACCAAGTGCAGCTCAAAAGCCAGTACTTGGGAGGCTGAGGCAGGAGGATCATTGCAAGTTCAAGACCAGCTTGGGCTACAAAGTGAGCCGAAGACCAGCATAAACCACATAGTGAGACTCTGTCTCAAGAAACCAAAAAAAAAAAAAAAAAAACCCCACCAACAACAAAAAGGCATTTCTGCCAGTAGATGGTGGTGACCAAGTGGCAAATGTCAAAATTACTTGAATAAACACTGCCTAGATATCAGGAGCAAGGCAATAAATTCAAACCCACATTTCCTGCTTCCAAAGGACTGTGTTTGGATTTGAAGTTAATTCAATCTTGTTTGCTTTGTTATTTTGAGACATTGTCTCACTATGCAGTCAGGCTGGACTGGAATTTACCATGCAGCTCAGGTTGTCCTCAAACTCAAGATCCTCATGCCTCAGCCTCCAGGATTTGAATTAAAAACCTTGGCCACCACACCCAGCCTAAAATTAATCCAATTTTTAAATCAACAATAAAGAAAAGACTCAATTCTCAAAAATTAAGAAAGGAAAAAAAAAAAGGAGAGAAAGAGTGGGGGAGGGAAGGGAGAAAACTCCAGTGGCTCGGGATGCATGATGGCAAAGGAAGTTAGAGGTTTCCCAAGCAGTGGAGTACGTAAGCTGATCATTATCTGAACTAGGTAGGAAGGAGTGATGTGAGGAGCAAGAGCAAGATTCATACCACCTTTAAGAGGAAATCAGACTTGTTGACTAATTAGACATGCTGGAGGACTAGGAAACACCAGCAGACGATTGTGCAACGATAGCTTTCCAGGAAAAATTACTGCATTCTCAACATCTGCATGCGTCTGAGAATTATACCTGGAGTCTTCATTTCCATGCCTTGATTTTAATCCTTGGGAAAGTAGGCCTTAGGGTACTACTTGTGATTCTAAAATGGAATAAGTAATGATTTAATTCCCAGCCAGTAAAGGGCAATCCAAATGACAGGCTCCACCATTTCCCCAGGGCTAGTTTGTAACCTGGGACAGAAATAAGCCATGTGTATTAAATCAATACAATCACTCACAAGTTTAAAAAAAAAAAAGGAATGCTTTGGAGAATATATATTATATGAACTATTTCTATTTCCTAATGGTTTACTTTCCTTCGATGATACAAGCCTGGCCACATTGTCATAGTGAGCTAACACCAGCCAGGAACTTGGTACCTTGAGCAAACTCTCCAAGGTGCTACAGTGCAATGTGAAAGCCCCTGTGTACTCCTCTGCGGCATCATAGTGACTGGGGTGGTCTAGGACAGATAAGTAGGTGATGTTGCACAACATTTTGGGTTTTCTTCTTTGCCAATCTCATGGTGAGAGTTTATATGAACACAGCGGCAGGACTGGGGAAAGTTTTAGTATATGCCTGCCCCAAAGGCACTGTTAGTGGCTCAGTGATCTTTTCACACTTGACCACACCAGTAACAAACTCAACTGCCTACCAGCATTCCTAATTTTTATCTTGGATTCCATTTCTCTTCTCAAGGACCTGGTTTCTCAATTATCTGCCCACTTTCTCCTGAATCATCTCTTCTCTGCCAGGTTACTCCCATGACCCACACACCACTTCTAGCAATCCCTTTCTTAAGTATACACATTCATCTTTGAATGCTTTTCGCTGTAACAAAATGCATGGTGCAAGGCCACTTACCCAATAAAGACCTTAGGTTTACCTAAGCAACAGTCTCGATGGAGAAGCAACACTCAGTCTGGTGCAATCTCTCTCTTTCCACTAGGTCATCCACAGTATCACTTCAAGTCACAGAATGGCTGTCACAGTCCCAGTATTATGCCCCTATAAGACAGCCCAGCAAGGGGAAAAGGGCACGAAGAGATCTTACTGTCTTTCCCAGAAGCCCCTAGCTGACAGTATTTCTGGTCACTAATCCCACTGCAGATTGATCTTTGGAAAAGAACACGGGATAACAGGCTAATAGCACCACATCGGTCTCTGGGCCTAGGTACACTCAGCAGTCTTTGACAAGAAAGAACAGCAAATGGCCTTTAGGTAGGGCACTAATAACTCGTGTTGTAAGACTATTTACTTATTTGATTCCTTCTGTGTGCTTTAATTTTTTGTTAGTATGTCTCACTCTGAGGAGCTTTTAGGTTGTTTTATATTATGAATTGTAACATTCTGGTAGTTTAAAAGGTTTTTAGACCATTCAGTTAATGGTTTCTAAAAGTTTTCTAGGCTGGGGATTGATCCTCACAGCCTGCCATAGACTAAAGGAACATTCCACTGACTGATACCCCAGCCTCAAACATTTTATTTCTAGCTTATAATCTACGAGGCATGTGCACATAAGCAGAGTTTAAAAACAAACCGGTGGAACTGTAATAGCAGGGCAAAAATGTCACCTCTCACCAATGGCCCAGAGGTGGCTCTGAAAGTTAGATCCCTTTATATTAAAATTTTAAAAACACATCTTTTCCTCTATTCTGTTCTTTAAAAAACTAAAGCTCTAAGAAGTAAAATCATTTGACCTCTTTCTTTTAAACATTACTTAGGATCATAGTTTAAATTTTCTGATTCCCTCCCTTATCTCTCTATATCTTTTATGTTTTTTAATTACATGTTTTTTAATTATATAATATCTTTGTCATTTTCTTTCTTTCTTTCTTTCTTTCTTTCTTTCTTTCTTTCTTTCTGTACTGGGGAACAAACTCACAACCTCCTGCTTGCCAGGTAGGCACTTACACCACTGAGCTAAGCTCCCAGCCCATATTCTATAATATCTTCAAAGTTTGTTCTTTACCCACATACCAGAAAAAAGTCCTTAGAAGTAAACACTAATGTCCCTATGATATAGAAAGCCTTTTTATAATGTTCCTCTACTGTTAATGATATGTAAGGTCCTGAGGTACAATGTAAAATTTCAGGAGCAAACATGCAGTGGTTTATTCTGATGTAGGCAGAACCAGGCAGTGCCTAAGTACCCAGACTCCCAACATGCTATTACATATGTTCCATTGCGGCCCATTGGGCCCTCAGTTTCTTCATTTGTTCTGTTGTAATAATTCAAATGCTTTCTTCTCTGGGTTGTATAATTCTATGTGCAATGTACTTCCCTGGCTTGGCACATAGTAACTCCTATATTTTACCTGTTATTTTCTTTTATTTTTCCAGAGTCCTTGTTAGTATTTTCCCCTCCCAGAAGTAAAGGGACAAGATACCTAAATTTACAGGCTTTTATCTGTCTTACATTGAATCCTTTCCATAAATTCATTTTGTTCATTTTACCCTCTGTTCCTCATAGTTATTCGTGTATCTTTGGCAATTTTACCTTCCATGTAAGCTAAGAATAAAGGTTCGAATCATATTAGAGTTGAAAGGGGCCTTGAGATTAAGACAATCATAAATGAAGAAAAGGGCAGTTTAGGGAGTTCAGGTCACTAGGTTCTTATCACTAACATTTCAAAGTTCTCTATATCGCCAGCCAGGGTAGTCCAATCCTCTGTGTAATTTAAGTCAGTGTTTAAGTTCCCATTCCCTGATCTCTGGTCCCTATTTCCAGTGATTAACAAATTTCCATCATGTATTTGTCTGAAAAGCTAAAATAATAAAAGAAACAAAAAGGGAAAGAGTTGCTATAACTGGTTCAAATGGACGAAGATAAGCTAAGGGGTCCTGTAATGCTATATAGACAAAATTTTCACTTTCTACTCGCTAAGGACAGTTTTCAAAAGAATCTCATAAAGTTCAACGGTAGTTAGCATAATGAGTGTTTTCAAAAAATGTTAATATTTTTCAAATATTTTGTAATCTTTTAATTTAGAATTCCATTGCCTTTGATTTTGAACATTTTAAAAAAGTTGTGTTCAGAGAAATACGATATTTTAGGAACAAGTGTATGCCTGCATTGGTGGTTCAGTGGTAGAATTCTCGCCTGCCACGCGGGAGGCCCGGGTTCGATTCCCGGCCAATGCATACCTTTTTCTTGCTTTTGCGCACATTATCTCAATCACCCTAATGCAAAGTATTTAAATGCTGGGCTCTGAGAAAGAAACCATGAGGCCACGCTGATATTCTATCCTAGCATTACTTGGAGCAGTCATAAAAGATGTTTGTGCACTGCTTTAGGCTTTCCATTTTGATTGTTTTGAGCGCCCTGGATGTAAGCAAAAGGTCTGCACTGTAAAAAGAAAATTTCAATACCGAAAATAAGCTCGCGGCTGTTCTTGGAGATGCCGGGGATTGAACCCGGGACCTCACACATGCGAAGCGCGCGCTCTACCACTGAGCTACATCCCCCAGCCAGGAGCTACTGCTCCACTAGTGATACTCATTCATTGCACTCAGTTCTAGTTAAATAATTGTAGGAAGACAAAAAGCTTATTTTAGTGGGCGTTTTTGAAATGTATTTTTTTCTTCTCATTCTTGTCTGAAACTGTTTTCGTTGAATATCTGGAGCCAACGCACCCAGCGGCGCCAAAAGCTTTAAACGGTATGAGACCGGGGGCGGATTCCCCGGCACAGCGCGCAAACGCAGGCAGTCGGGCGGGGACAAGGGGCGGGCCTTCGCCGCTCAGGGTTCCAGCCAAGCCCGCCTCTGTGGGCTCACTGCGCCTGCGCCTCTGTGGGCGGGCGCCGGAGGGGGGTGGGGGGGCTGCTGAGGGTCTGGCCTTGGGCTTTGCGTGGGGTGCGTGCTGTGCTCCATTCAGACGCTGACCGCCGCCAACGTCACCGCTACTGGCCAAGGGGTTCTGTTCCTAAGCGGACCTGTACTGATCTTGTCCAAGCGCGTGAAAGCATTGAACACGCCCCCTGCCTCCGGAAAAGCCCTCACACTGTAGGAAAATAACTTATCCTGTAGATTGGGTTATGTCGGGATCACGAGCAACTTTTGCAGATTAAAATGCAGTTGTTTTTCATTTGCTTGGGCCTCAAACCGAAAGAAATAAAAGGCAGCCATTCTATAGATCATACAAAAATACTTTCTCCGTTTCATATTTACCCCTTGAGCCAATCTGACTGGTTGATATATGATGCTAGAAATGTAAATCGCTGAATATCTCCCTTAATATGCTCAATATTTACCTCTAATTGCACTCCAGGCCCAAATTTAAAGACCTACTCCGGAGTCGTGTGACCTACGAAATTGCCTCTATCCAGTTGGTTGAGTGCTAGGTAATTGGAGAGCTACCTTGCAGTCTACTGAATAGGGTGCACGCTGAGTTGATGCCAGTCCAGGAGGTAAGGCTAAGGTACAAGCCTTAACACTCTGATGGCAGCAAGGGACAGATGTGGTTTTAGGGGTGCTGGGAGGCGACGTATAAGGCGCTATGGAGAGCACAGTGAGAGCCTAGAATTTCCACTCCCTTCAAATTGCTCAGAACACCCCGTTTAAATGGAAAGGACCGCTCATCAAAAGCCAGAGCAGAAAGCAGAAGTTTTAAAATCACTCTGGATAAACGATAAACTTCACAGTCAAATGCTGGCTTAAAAATAAATATAAAAATAAATAACAACTGTGTTTGGTTACAGGAATTTAAACAAATAATGGATCATAATCACTTCACAGGAGCAAACCACATCCTAATATAATACAGTTAAAACACAGCAAGTCAAAAAAATATCAATGGAGAAAACTGAGAACCTCCACTAAAAAGCCCAAGCATTTCCAAGTCACCTTACACTCCCTCTTAAGGTACAGAACATCAGTGTGCTCAACTGATAGCTGGAAACTGCGTGGACCTTTCTCCACTGTGGTGCAAATTACAATCACTATACTCAGTTAATTGTGGAAGAAGCATGTTTTGTCTCTGTTAACCTCTCTTTGACATCCTTTTTAGAGTTCCCTTTCTATGCAGCAGTTTGTTTCTCCATCACCTGAGGCTTTCCTTTTCAGAGACTTCTCATGCAATCATGAAACTTCAGAGCTAAACCAGAGAAGCCTGTGGGTGAGTGCTCGCTCTTCCAGGTTCACATATTCAAGGCCATATATGTGTATTCAATAAAGAGTATGAGGCCAATCCTTAAAGCCAGCAGAGGACATGAAACCGTTTCACTGGCTCGACTCAGCCCAAAAGCAAGGCTGTAAATGAGCCTTTTTCAGTCACTGAGGTTGATGGAGAAGTAAGTCAGGAAGGAAACTCTTGGGTTAGGGGATCTTGTCATAAAACTCCTTGGGTCACATCTGTTCCTTGTGCAAATAAAACTACCTCAACATACTCAATGAAGTAGAGAGGCAAGGCTGCCCAAAATGTCCAAAGGTATTGTTTCTTATAAGAATTTTTTTTAAAAAAGAAAAGAAACCTATTTCTATGCTTCACACATTTCTTTTGAGGAGATTCTTGGTTTCTTTCTGTTAGACACATCCTTGGGGTTAATCTTTGTGAATGGTAAGCATACCCCAAGGCACCCTTTTGAAGCAGATGACATACTTGTCTGGCATTTCTTTCACATTTTTTAGCTTCAGCTGTTTGCCCTCCCGGTCCAGCAGATTTTGAGAATCCTTCCGCGGAAGGTGGCTACAAGCTGAGGTATTTATTCCAAGTCTAGGCGGTGGTTCTTATTCCAGACTGCACCTGAGAATCACTGGGGTATCCTTTGAAAAATACTGATGAATGTATGGATCCAAGTGTGGACCAATTAAGTCAGATTCTAGAAGAAGAGGAAGAGGAAGAGGAAGAGGAAGAGGAAGAAGAAGAAGAAGAAGAAGAAGAAGAAGAAGAAAGAAAGAAAGAAAAGGAAAAAGAAAAGAAAAGAAAAGAAAAGAAAAGAAAAGAAAAGAAAAAAGAAAAAGATGTGTATGAATAGGCAGCTCAAGATCTGGTGGCCATGCTTTATCAGTGTCAGGAACTCTGCCTGCTCTACTGACCAGCCACAGAAAAGGCATTTTGGTACCACACAAGGTCATCACCCACCTTTGAAAAGAGTTAGGAGGTGTCTTGGATGGGGACTACCAGTGGGACAGATGCAGTCAGTTCAGCGTAACATATTTTCGAACAATGGATAATACAACAAGCTAGGCACGAGTAACACAGAGCATCAAGAAACACACATTCTGCTAGGGAAGACACATAACCTTTGCTGCGATACAGTAAAGCAATTGGCTAGAGATTAAGCTCAGGGCACTATCAAGGCATCTGGAGACAGTGCCTTCTGCATACTGGGCAGAGAAGGGAAAGGTATGGGCTGATGGCACATGGAGGAGAAAGAAAATAGAGAACAACAGCCCTCAAATGTGGTACTAGAAAGGGACTTCCAAGGCCAGCCTAAATCTGAATTACACAGCAAAGCAAAAAACAAAACAAAAACAAAGAGAGATAAAGGAACTTTTTTTTTTTCTTTCAGTGCTAACAATTGGACCCAGGGCCTCATGTGTGTTAGGCAAGCACTGTATCCCTGAGGAACATCGATAGCCCTTTACATATTTTTATTTTGGGTCAGGGACACATTAAGCTGCTGGGCAAACCTCCTACTTGTGATTCTCCTGCCTCTCCCTCCTGAGTATTTGAAACTACAAGTGTGCACCATTGCAGTTTTATTTTTTTCACTGTTTTTTTATTGTACATTTATCATAGGGAATTTGTAACTGTCCATGACATATCTTGCTTTTTCTTTTTCTCCCCTTCCCTCCCTTCGACTCCTCCTCACCTCCTTTTGTGTAAAAGCTTTGTTTCCATTTTTTCCTTTTCTTTTTTTCTTGTCTTTTCTTTCCTTCCTCCCACCCCTTCCCTCATTCTCCTCCTCATTTGAACATTTTCTTCCTATTTTCCAATATCTAGTATATATTTTGGCCCTTATTTATACTTTCAGTTTCTCACACCAGAGAAACAATGCAGTATTTATACATTCATGTCTGATTTATTTCAGTTGGGTATAGTCTCAGGATGCATCCATTTACCTAGAAATGTTTTGAGTTTACAAATCTTTATGGCAGAATAGTATTCCATTCTATAATAGTATAATAGTATTTCATGCTTTTAATTCTTTTGGGAAGACACTGAGAAGGTGAGTAACTAGATCAAATGGAACCTCTAATTCTAGGTTTGTGAGGAATCTCCACATTGATTTCCATAGTTTGCACCAGTGTATACTCCCACCAACAGTGGAGAAGGGTTCTTTTTTCCCCACAGTCCTGCCAGCATTTGTTAATGATTGAGTTCCAGATAATAGCCATTGTTTCTGCAGTGAGATGGAATCTCAGCATTAATTTGTATCTCTTGAATGACCAGTGATAGTGAATGCTTTTTCATATATTTATTTGGTGTTTCTACTTCTTCCTCTCAGAAGTGTCTATTCATTTTAGGTCCCCATTTTTGCATTGGGTCTTTAAATTTGAAAGATCTGATTTTTTTTTTTTTAGTTCTTTAGGTATTCTATAGACTAGTCTTTTGTTAGAGGAACAGTGGCAAAAATTTTCCCTACACTGTGTTGTCTCTTTACTTTTTGGTGGTTTCTTTTGCTGTGCAAAATCTTTGTAATATGATGAGATCTCAGTTATTGATTCTTTGTTGTATTTTCTGTATGACTGAGGTTTTGTTCATGAAGCCTTTACTTACACTAATGTCTTCAAGAGTTTCACCTAATATATCTTCTAGTAGATTGTTTCTGTTTTAATATTTAGATCTCTGATCCATTTGATTTTAATTTAGTGCGTGATGAAAGATATGGCTCTAGTTTTCATCTTTGGCATGTGGAAAGCCCGTTTTTCCAGCACCATTTTTTCCGGAGGGTTTTAGGCTCCTTTGTCAAAGATAAAGTGGACAAGTGTGTTTGGAGTTGTTTCTACATCTTCTAATCTGTTCTAATAGATGCTCAGGTGTGTTTTCTTGCCAGTAACTTGCTGTTTTTTTTTCATAGCAGCTTTGTAGTATAGTTTCAATGCAGGGATTGTGATGCCCCTGCATTGCTTCTGTTGCCCAAAATTGTCTTTTACTTTCTTAATTAGATAAATTCCTAGGTATTTATTTATTTATTTATTTATTTATTTATTTATAGATGTTACTGTGAAAGATGTTATTTCCCTAGTTTCTTGCTCAGTAAGTTTGTTATTTGAGTACTAGAATGCAATTGATTTTTGAGTGTTGACTTTATATCCAGCTACACTGCTACATTTGATTACTGAGAAGTGTTTTAATGAGATTTTTTTTGAGATTTTCTATGTAGAGTATCATATCATCCACAAATAATGATAATTTAATTTCTTCCATTTCTGTCCTTATTCCTAATTGCTCTGGTTAATGTTTTCAGAACTCTATTGAGTAAGAGCAGTGATAATGGACATTCTTGTCTTTCCTGATTTTAGAGTGAAAACTTTCAGATTTTGTTCATTTAGTATGATGTTGATTGTTGGTTTTTCATTATGGCTTTTATCAGATTGAGATAAAGACTATCTATTTCAATTTTCTGTAGGGTTTTTTTTTTTTACTATGAAATGGTGTTGCACTTTGTCAAACATTTTTCTGCATCTATTGAGATGATCATATTTTTTTTCCTTAGCTCTGTTAATATAGTATATTACATTTATTGATTTGTGTGTGTGGAGCCATCCCTGAATCCCTGGGATGAATCCTATTTGGTCATGGTATATAATCTTTTCGATGATTTCCTGCATTCTGCTTGTCAGTAGCTTACTGAAGATTTTTGCATCTATGTTCACTAAGGAGATTGGCTATATTCCTCCTTTCTGGTTGGGTCCTTCTCTGGTTTTGGTATCGGGGCAAGCAGCTTTTTGAAATACACTATTTTTTTCTATTTGTATTTTTGTTCTGATTACATTTCTTTCTTTTTTCTTTTTGATGCTTTTCTCTGCACATTGCACTTTCATATCCAATTGACTTTTACTTCACAAATATTTTATGAGAGCTAGAAGTGTGGCTCAGTGATAGAGCACTTAAAAGCATGAAATATATTATTTTGCTCATCTGGATCATAACTACTAATAATTCTTCATCACTACAGTTAGCTATCACTAATAACAACCTGAGGGCCAAAGACCTACTTGTCACAATTCAGAGAAAGTTGACAAATATTACTTTTTTCAATATGTACCCCAACATGAAAAATCATAGTGATAATAATTTTCACTTAGAGGTATTTAATTCATGGTAAGTTAGAACTCACTTGGAAAGTGGCAAGTTTTATAATTTAGATTATGATTATATATGTTAAATAGAAAGCAGTGTATATTTAAGATGACATTTAAGAGGAAAAAATGACACCAAAAATTTATACAGCTGGAATTTATCAATGGTCAATTAGTTTAAGAAAAGGTGTTTTAAGACTGAAAGGGGAAAAAGAATAGCTATCCTAATTGGGTATGAAAGATCTCCCCAAATTCAGATGGTTGTTCAACACAGCCATTTCTTTTGTCTTCTAGTACAAGGCCATTCCCAAAAGTCAGTAATAGAATACATATTTTCTTTATAGTAGTCTCTTAACTGGAGTCTTATTTTTGCACTTAACACATTCTGGTTTGATGTTTAAAAGTAAATACAAGCCAGGTGTGCTGGTACATGACTATAATACTAGCACTCTGGGAAGTTGAGGCAGGTTAATTGTAAATTCAAACCTACCTCAAGCAACTTACTGACTTAGCAAGATCTTGTCTCAAAATAAAATAGTTTTTAAAAAGAGCTGAGGATGCATCTCAGTGTAAAAACTGAGGAATCAACACTCAGTTTAAAAGCAAACAACCAAATACATGATTCTACTGGAATTATGAAGATAAAACTCAATTATGTGATGGTTATGAAATTTAGGAAAGTTACTAAAAATCCTTCAATTGTGCAGTTAAAATCAGTGAATGTTACAATGTGTAAATTATAGTTTGATAAAAATTTTTAAAAGGATGCTACGTAAAGGAATGACATGTGTTGACAATAGAATAAGATTCACGTGGCATATGAGAGTGAGAAATTACTTGTACAGTGTTATTGATGTGAAAAGTAAAAGGCAATTTGCATGGAAGAAGAAAAGTAGAGGATAAAAGATTCTGATTTTCTGTGAGTATAAAAGGGAAGGAGGAAATAGTTGGTACTAACATAGGGAAACCACTGATAAGGAAGCAATAACTATTATGAATAGGGATAAGGAGAGCTACATATGTGTGGGTACTAGACTATGCTCAGGGAAACACAAAGATGAACTGCAGTAAAACGACAAATTCTGTAATGGTGTTTTGCACAGAATATTAAAGGAAGACACTGGCTTCCAAAAACATTGTCATTTGCCTGAGTTCATGCAAGTAGAAAACTGAAAGCAAAAGTCAAACCAAGGTTCTCTCACTCTTAAATCTATATTCCAAGGCCATACTATTAGTATATATTGGAAGAAATACATTCTAAGATGGTGGTAAAGAATACTGTTTCTACCTGGGCGAAGTGGTACATGCCTGTACTCTCAGCAATAGGAATTCTAAGGCAGGAGAAGCTTAAGTTTGAGGCCTGACCTAGCTACATTGTAAGCACCTATCTCAAAAACAAAACAGCTACTCGTTCTCAATATCTGTTTTCCTTTCTATGATAGTAAATTTTATGGCTTCTAGCTGGATATATGGCCCCAAGGAATAGAGGTTTTATTTTCCCAGAAGTAATGTGGAGGAAGGGGTGCATCTCCTACCATTAAGGACACACATCCCAGAATCTGGACACGGCATTTCCCTTGACATTCTAATAGCTTAGTCTCATGGCTAAGTCAGCAGCAAAGTGAGAGTTGAAATTACAGAGGAGGGACTGGTGATGTAGCTCAGCTGCATAAGCGCCTGTCTGGCAAGCTCAAGACCCTGAGTTTGATTACCAGTACAAAACAAAACAAAACAAAAATCACAGAGGAAAGCCACAGCTGGGTCTTTGTCCATGGTCAGCCAGCTCTCAGGTAGAAATGGCCCGGTCGCAGCACGTGTCAAAGAACAGCTTTTCAATCCATGACAGCAGGAAGCAGAGAGCCAAGGGATGAACTGAGCACAAGAACACACCCTCCCGCGTCACAGTTCCCGTATAGCACCCCCATAATCCAGCCACCTTCCAAACACATGACACTTTGGGGGGACATTTTGGATTTAAACCATAGCAGTATTTCATGTCATCTCTGACTAAAAAATAAGATGTCACTCTGATACTTCCTTTACCCTTACTCAGAAAATTAAGACTTTTCTGTTTGTGTACCAAAACACAAACAGAGTAAAAATACCTTCAAACTTAGGAATAGTTAGATAAATGTTATGTATAATCCTGGAAAAAATATTCCATAATTCAACAAAATTATATATAATTATATAACAGTAACATATAATGATACATATATGCTTTATGAACACTGTGCAGCTTTAGTAACATAAAACATTTAAAATACTAATCCACTAAGCATTGACCAACTTAAGAATACATTGAAAACAATAATTTTAAGGGAGATGGTGTCTAAAATGATTTTCCAGTTTTCTGGCTTGAACAATACATACCTGGTGGAATCACTCAGTTAAACATTAGGAGAGTGTGTTTTATAGATGGTCGCTAATTCCATTCTTATTTTGTTCAATTAATCTTTACGAGGAGAGAGTTTAAGGTAGATGATGGTTTAAAGATAAGAAGAAAGATTTGGCATTGAAATATATACTTGAGAGATCCTATTATAGAGAAAAGAAGCCAAGGACTTGGATTGGAGCATTTAGAAGAGGGTATAAAATGGGACAAGAAGGGACTGAAGGTCTAGATTTGAGAAACTCTAATATTTAGAGACCAAAAAAAGTGAAAAGAAACAAGTCAAGGAGGTAGGAGAAAAACCAGAAGAATGAAATTTTGAAGATCTCATTGGAAAAAGGATGTTTCAAACAGGAGGTTAAATTATAAAAGAGAGTTAAGTAAGTTACTCAAGATTTAAACTGTCTATTTGATGCAGTGACATGGGGCTCATCAGTTACCTTTAACAAGTTATTTCACTATAAAATCCAATGCTGATTCTCCCTATAAATGCTGTGTGATACAGTGATATATACAGTGTATATGTGATACAGCGATATATACAGTGATATAGGAAATATTCTTGACTTTCTTCTATTTGTACTATTTACTATTTAACACTTTCCCTAAAAGACATTGATTCTTTTGGAAAAAATTCATCTGAAAATTAGTGAGATTCAAGAAATTGAGAAATTATAAGGGGGGCTTGGGATTTAGCTCAGTGGCAGAAGTGCCTACCTGGCAAGCATGAGGTTGCAAGTTCCATCCTCGGTACCAAAAAAAAAAAAAAAAAAAAAAAAAAGAGAGAGACAAGGGATACGAATACTTTTAGTACACTAGGGAACTCACAAATAGAAAATGTTTTCTTTTCTGGTCCTAAAAAATGCTGCATTTGTTAATTTATTCTTAGACCAGATATCTATTGAGCATCTACTTTATTCTAGGTACTTTCATATGAGCAGGTGGGAGGGAAGAGTGGGGATTTCTGAGCACAGCTGAAATACATGCAGTACTGTAGTTAGCTTATTGAGGATGCAACAGGAGCAGGGTAAAGAGCATTCTGAACAGAGGAACAGGATAAACAATGACCCAGGAACCAAGAAGATCATAATGACTTTAAGCAACAACAACAAGTAGTGTGCATTTCATTGCGGACTACGAAAAGTAAGAGATGAAACAATGTCCAGGTTGTGTAGGGCCTTATAAAACGTATAAAAGATCTCATAAAGCTGCTTAAAACACATAGAATTCTGTGGAAGAAAACAACATGAGATTTTATTGTCAGAAACTCATTCTGGATTCAGTATATAGGATATATGGGAAGGGGGCCCAGTGGGACCCTAGGAGATCACTCCCTGGGTCCTCTTGACATGTGGTAAAGAGTCCATCACCTTGGGAAAGAGATGTCTCTCTAGAGCTATGCTGCCTAATATGGTAGCCACTAACAACATTTATCTGTTGAAATGTGACCAAGCAAAGTTGAGGATGCAAAACATTTCATTTATATTTTTTATAATGACTACATGTCAAAATGACAATGTTTTCAATATGTGGGTTAAATGAAATATGTTGTTAAAATAAATTTCATGGTTTCTCTCTCTCTCACCTTTCTTTTTTTTTCTTGGTACTGAGAATCAAATTCAGGACCTCATGCTTGTCAGGTAGGCGCTTGTGCTGCTGAGCTATGTCTGCAGCTCTCTTTATATTTTTCATGGCTCCCAGAAAATTTTAAAGTTTACATGATGTTGGTTAACATTATGTTTCTGTTGAACAGCTGAGATTTAGAGCATGAGTAAAGAGAAATTGGGGAAATGCGTTTGGTGGAAATTGCTAATCATCTGCATAGAGGATAAGGATACTAAGAAATAAATGATTCTCAAGCTTCTGAGGTAAGCAACTAAGTGAAAGTGGAGTAGATTTCAGTAGTTCTGGAGGCCAGAAAGGTTTTTATTTTAAAATAGAAAACTGAGTGTTTTTGCATGGAAGTACAGAGACACAAAAAGGGAGACAAAAGAAGTGTATAAAAAGTATCTTAAATGTCTTTCTGAAGTAGAAGGAAGATACATTAACCTTATTAAAGTAAAAGAAAAGTACAAACAAATTCTGGGTTACCATTACTTTTACAGATTTAGAAATACTCAGTTGAAGACATTTGTATCACAAAAGTTTCTTTTTTTCTAAAAGAGAAGAGGAAGAAATAGGAAAGGAAAGGAGAGGAGAGGAGAGAGGAGAAGAGAGGAAAAGAGAGGAGAGGCAAACAAAGAAGAGAGGAGAGGAGAGGAAAAGAAGTGATAAGAAAAGAGTTCACTTTTAACTGGCCTCAAAGTCAAGCTATTAGGCTTAAAGATTTGAAGAATGTGGACAACCTTTAAATGAACTGAAAGGATTTCCAGGCAGCACTGCAGCCTAGATGAGGATCAAAGAAAAGCTATGGAGAGTCACAGGTCTCACAATAAGCACAGAGGAAGAGCATTGCTAGATTGCATGGATTGTGATTCTGTTAGGTACCTGTGGTAAAGGACAATAAGGCTAGCAAATACGAGAACGGACAAGAATGTGAATGAAGGCGTGAACTCTGGGTCTAAGATTTTTCTTGAAAGGAAGCATAAGGAGGAATGGGTTGACAAGATGCTTCTATAATTCCCTGAGGTCCTATCAGTGAATTGTGGTCAGCAGGCTATTTGGAACAAAGATTTCGAATATGGAGGAGTTCAAGGTAACGACATGACCGCAGGAGTGTGTAGCAGAAATAGAGTGGAGGCAAACACTAATGATGTGAAAATCAAGAAATTAAGAGGCCTGAGACAGTCACACAGATATCTCATCCAACTCAGAAGGATAGAGGTGTGCATGGGCTTGTAGGGAGCCAGATGCTTATTATCAAGGAAAAGGGACAAAGGGTTGAGAGCATGACGGAGTTACATTTACAGGGTAATAATTATCCAGCAAATGTTTGTTTCTTGTCGTGGTATATATACAAATTAATAAATGATTTTATTTCATAATTCCACATTATAATAACCTCCATCCTTCTCTCCACACAGTGATGCAATATGTCTCTCTCCCTCTCTCAACATGTACACACACGTACAATCACATATGTCACTGACTTAAATGGATCTGGGTTTCTAGAAAGAAACATTACTGAGAATTTTGGTAAAATGTATCAAATTATGCATTTTCTTTTTGTGTTGCAGATGGCGGGGGATGTGCAGTTTTCTAACATCTTTACAAAAGAACTTCGTAAGTATTCTCAAACAATAGCTCCTTAAAGGTTAGGGGCAGGCAATCCTGGTGCATGCTGTACAAGGACTCCTTTCTTCCTTTCTTTCTTTCTTTCTTTCTTTCTTTCTTTCTTTCTTTCTTTCTTTCTTTCTTTCTTTCTTTCGACAGGGTTCAGCCTGGCCTTGAGCTCACTTTGTAGCTCAGGCTGGTCTTGAATTCACAATGATCCTCCTGCCTCAGTCTCTGAAGTGCTGGGATTACAAGCATACACTACCATGCTCAGTTCTGGAGAAGTATTTAAAAAAAATTTTTTTTTTATAATGAAAAGAGTACTGAACAAGGAATCAGAAGATCTGGACTCCAAATTGACTGTTCAATTATCAGTTGGGTGTTTGGGCATTTAACCTTACTGAATCTCTACCTTCCTATCCATGGAGGATGGGTGGCTTTTACAGCTCTTACAACTCCATAAAGTCTTGAACTCATTAAGAACATACACAGGAAATTCCCTTGCAGACTGTTTAAAGTTTGTGTAAATTATTATATGACGACACTTACGACTTAGCTGTTAAAGTCAGGGTGTCACCATGTAGTCTAGACTGGCCTCAGACTCACTGCGTAGCCCAGCCTGGCCTCCAACTCAAAATTCTTCAGTCTCAGCCTCTGGTGTGCTGGAATTACAGATGTGCACCACCATTCCCAGCTAGTGTAGAGTTTTTTTTATTTTTTACTTTTTTGTTGTAGTGTCTGTGTTTTTTAAAAATCGCAGCTCTCATTATACTGATCATATTCATATTTTTATTGAGGAATTAAGAAATAAATTATGACTTGTGAAAGATAGTTACTTGTTTATCGATTACTCTTAACTTTAGTGGGGTTTCTTTTGTTGCTTTAGAGTATGGGTGCCCCACATTTTGGCTTGCCAAGCTACATTGAGTGAAGAGGAATTGCCTTGGGCTGCGTGCAAAATATACAATATAATTAACGGATCTAATAATGAAGTCTCTTTTTTATATTTTAACTTAATAAATTATTTTATGAGAAAACACAATGAGCTCAAGCTTAGTAATTATATAAGAAAATCCACACCTGCATAATAACAATATATACTCATCTGTACAGGCACAGACACGTGTAGGCAGGCAGAAATATTATTAAAGGTAGTAATTGGTGTTTATTTGCCAAGTCACACACATGCATGTAACATCCCATACATGTGAGTTCTGATTGCACTGTGCCTGCAGAAGGTGCAGTTCACATTGCGTGGTCCCCTCCCCTACTCAGCCTTCTGTTGTCTGCCGAAGCCGTGCTCCAGCACCGCACAACTGAGTCACAAAGAAATCACTAAAAATCACATCATGTTAAAAGTTGATGGTCTCGTGGGGCCATATTATTAACTGTCCAGCACTATCCAGGTTGTGGGAAATCTCTGATTTCCTTAAAAGTGGGAATCACTTCATTAGAATCACCTGCGAGTTTATGTTTAGTGCAGTTGTATACCTACCTCCTAGAGATTCTGCCCTTTGTCCTGTGATTCAGATACTTGTATTTTAAATAAATACCTTAGCTGACTCTAGACACACTAAATTAAAAAGTATGTAGACAGAGCTCATAAATCATACAACTCACCCATTTGCAATATATAACTTAATAGTTGTTAACATATTTTTTTAAATTTTATTTAAAGAGAAAAAAAAGCAATACAGAAAAAAGGGTAGAAACAATACAAAACCTCAAAAAAACCCATATATCACTAGTTGACAAACCACATACTCCCCGAAATAGCTGTTCATGGTACAAAATTAAGGCAAACAAAGTGAACACACAGTGAAGCTGCAAACAGAAAAAAAAGGATGGAATAAAGCCAATTGAGACAGTATAGTGAAACTGGCACAGAACATCACAGTAGGTCACCAGGACAACAGTAACAGGCAACATTGTACATCTCGTTGTCTTCACAATAGTTGTTCTTCTACTAGGTAGAGCAGAATCAAAGAAATACACAACTGTTATAGAACACATCAACACAGTATTGAATAGAGCAACACCATTAATCAGGACAAAGCAAAACGGCGATAAAAATATCTGCCTTCAGAGATAGTAGAAGGAAACTCCCCCGACTTGCTGTACCAAATATGGTCACCTCCTAAGAG
>PVJX010018192.1:0-37042 GCA_004027295.1 Dolichotis patagonum
GCGTGGCTCTCTCGGAGGAGGAGGAGGAGGCTCGGACCACGGTCAGGTGAGGCCACCTGACCATGAGCTCCAGCTCCGACTTCCTGCTCATCCGAGCTCCCCTCTGTCCCCGCCAGACCCCGCCTCTCCCTCCCCCAGCGGCTCCTCCCTCCTCACCCCATGCAGCTCACCCAGCCACCTAACTCATCTATCTCACCTGCTGCTTCTCCACCGGCTCTTCTTGTTCTGTCATTGGTGGAGACAGTGTCACCTGTCACCTCTTCCCAGACCCCACCTAAGCCATTCCCTTCCCACTGTCCTTGTGGCCTTGGACAAGGTTCCTGGGCCCCAGTTTCCCCACTGAGGCACAGGGGTGGAGGAGAAGACCCTGGAGCGTCTGAGTTCAAATACTGGCTCAGCCTCTCTCTCACCAGCTGCGTAACCCTCATCTCCTCTGGGCCTCAGTTTCTCTGTCTGCTTCAGGGAACCAATGCTGACTGACCAACTTGGGGAAGGGCCATGACCCAGCCTGTGTGTGGCTGTGGGCAGCCGAGCCTGGCACTGGGGATCCTCAGCCGGGCGGGGGCAGCAGCCACAGAAACAGGGCCCCTTGCTGACCATGGTGTCTCCAGGGAGGACACAGCCAGGTGTCCTGCTGGCCAGAGCTGCCTGTGTGAAAGGCCAGGCCGTGGTCACTGTTCCCACTGCTCTGGGCCATCCTGGCTGTAGGGTCCCCAGCTGCTGTGTCTCGAGGTCGTGCACTGTCCCTGAGGGCAGCAGATGGGCCACCTGGACAGGGAGTGGGCCAAGCAGAGGTGGAAAGAGCAAGGCTGGCAAACTGGGGGCATCGCACTGCGGGCAGAGGAGCCCCTGGGATGCTGGGGTGGACCCCGGCAGGACCCGGGGCCAGGGTTGGCTGGACCTTGGGCCAGGTTGGGGTGAGGGCCCCCGAAGGATGTGCGGGCAGCCCCGGGAGGCCAGGCCAGGCTTGAACTGCAGCCAGGCCGTAAGGGCCGTCTGCGCCCCGGGGCTGGGCATCTCAGGGCTCCTTCCTCATTCCTGTCACTGTGGGAGTAGCCGGACCCCGGCGTTCCGCCGCTGCCGCCGCCGCCGCCCCTAGGGATTTGCTCACTGTCTCATGGGGAACCAGGGCCTGCTGCCAACTGCCCGGCCCCGGCCGGGGCCCCAGACACGCCAGCACCAGGGCCCCACCGACCACCGAGTCCTGGCCGTGGGCCACCTGCTGCTCCCAGATGGGGAGACCTAGGCCGCACAGCAGGGAGGGCCGGGAGGGGGCTGGGCTGTGGCTGGAGTCCCGTCCGTCCCTGGGGGAAGGGTGTGGCCCACCTGGAGGTCCCTCTCCTGGGTCCTGGAGCTGGGGCCAGGCTCTGTGGGTGCCCAGCTGGGCACTTTGGGGACGGGGCTATTTGATCAGCGGTTCCGCCCGATGCCAGGCTGCCGGGGACAGCGGGCAGTGGCCAAACCGGCCCCACCGCATGCCTTCCGGCCCTGGGCAGGAATGCTATTCACGCAGCCGTGCGTGGTTACGGGTTACGGGCTGGGCTTCGGGGAGAAGTGGCAGGGCTGGGCAGGAGCCCCCAGGGACCTCTGGCAGCCTCAAGCCCAGACCCCCAAACCCAGCAGGTCCAGGCCCCCCAGCCCAGACTGCAGCTGGGGGCAGGAGGGGAGCAGAAGCACAGACCGGCTCTGGCCCACTCCTGGGCCTCCCATGCCTGCAGCTGGAGCCCACAGCGTCTGGGCGGCCTCAGGGTGCCAGAGGCCAGTAGGCTTGATGGGGGCCCAGCTGGGGCCCGGGCAGACATCTTGGGGTTGGGCTGGGTCCACGGGAGGGGGAAGTGAGGAGGTCTAGGTGAGGGCTTCTGGGGAGGAGGTCTAGGTGAGGGCTTCTGGGGAGGACACACACACACACACACACACACTCTCACTCACCACTCCGTTTTCAGTTTTTATTGGGACCAAGCGCTCCCCTCCGGGGAGGCCAGCAGCACAGCCGTCAGGGTGCCCCATGCCCAGCCACCTCCAGCCCTGCAGGCGGCAGGGGCGGCCAGTGCCCGCCTGCTGTGCTGCCCCCCACCCCCGGGAGGGGCCCTCAAGGGACAGCGGGCTCGGCTGGGTGTTTGGTGGCCCAGAGCCAGTGTGAGGGCCTCGGTGGCGTTGGCCCCGAGGGTCCATTTCAAGCAGAAGGAGGAGCCTGGCTGGGGGGCCCTCCCCTCCGGTACCCAGTGTAGGTCACAATAACTTAAAAGACACTATATAGACATCTGGACGCTATACAACAGCATAAGTTACCCGGGCTCCTCAGCAGAGGACGCCGGCCTGGGGACTCAGGGTGTCCTGGAGCTGGGGTGAGGCAGGGGCGGGGTGGGGGGGCATTCACAGCTGTCCCGGTGCTGTCACACCTGGGCTCCACTCGGGCCCAGCTCCCAGACCGGGTCACGCGCCCAGGCCCATGTTCAGGCTGCAGTGTGCACCGGGGGCACAGAGCGGCAGTGGGGGCTTCAAGCCATTCGCTGGCCTTGGGCAGGTCCCACCTCAGAGCCTGTCTTCTGGGGACAGAGTGGGGCCCCGAGAGGACGCACCCAGCCCTGATCCAGGCCTCCCATTCCATCCCCATCTTCAAGGTTTTGGGGGAAGTGACCGGAAGGGAATAGCCCGCACAACTTGAGGAGACATGTGGAGAGGAGGGGGACCCCAGCAGCTACCTGTCCCCTATGCCTGCCAGTTTTTCTGGCACTGGGGTTGACCCGAAGGACCAAGACGGGGCTCTGGGGACTTCAAAGGCACCAGGAGGGTGTGCGGCCCCCGAGGTTGCGGCCGGAAGTTAGCAGCCAGGTCTCCTGGGTGGGGGGCTGCTGGGCATCCTGGGGGCAGGCTGGCCGGGGACTAAGGCAGGAACACCCACTCATGGCTGAAAGGTGTCTGACAAGCCCCTGCTCAGGCCCTCTGGGCCTCAGAGCGCCCATCTGTCAAGTGGGACCAGCACTTCTGGCCACGTCCCAGGGGTCAGCTGGCTCCAGGGTGGGAGGGACTTTGTAAACTGCAGGCGCCAGGCCAGTGGCCAGCGGGGAGTGTGAAGAACTGGGGAGGGGACCAGGTGCTCCTGGAACCCGCACAAGTGACGTTTTGATCTTCGTGATACGATTTCTAAAACGAAGGGGAGCCGCGCTGTCCTCCGAGGCCCTCTCTGGTAACCCCGGCACCTGGGACCCTCAGGGGGGTGTCGGGGGCCGGGTGGACACGGAGCGCGGAGTCAGGACTGGCTACGCGTTAGTTAGTGCCGAGAATCCTCCTCTGAAGCTAAGGAAACATAAATAACCTCATCGGCCTCTGTCCACACTGCCTGGGCTGGGGCGTCCGTCCTGAGTGTGCCAGGCGGGCGCGGCCGGCAGGGGGACCCTCCGAGTCCACTCGTCCCTCCGCGCCCAGGCCCGGGCGCCCTCGGGCTCGCCCCGGCCGCCCTCACTTGCAGGTGAAGACCTCGGTGCGCTCGCTGCACGTGCTGCACCTCACGTAGCAGCACCAGTGAAACTTGCAGTTGCACTGCCAGACCTTCGTGTACTGGTGCGTGTTGTAGCCGCGGCCGCAGCACATGGTGTCACAGCCGTCGGCGCCCGGCGAGGTGCGGTTGCACAGCCGGCCCTGCGTGCCCACGCTGCCCGTCGCCGCGTCCTCCTCGCAGTAGTTGGGCGACTTCTCGATGTACACCAGGTCCGTCTCCATGGGCTTCTGGTAGCTGCGCAGCTGCTTGACGCGCAGGAAGGTGGGCTGCCGCAGCCGGCTGGCCCGCACCACCTCCACCTGCACGGCCGCGTTGTACTTCTCCTTCAGCAGGTGGCCCACCTCGCGGAACTTGGGCAGCGTGGTCCAGCACGTCTTGGTGGTGCAGGAGCCCGACACGCCGTGACACTTGCACTCCAGCTTCATGCGGTCCTCCAGTACCTGCGGGCAGGCGACACGGCTCCACTCAGGGCTCGGCGGGGCAGCCCTGGCCCGGCCGAAGAGCGTCCCCCCATCCCACGGGGGACGTGGCAAAGGGCGCGAGGATCCCTGGAGTGTGGCGGGGCTCGGTGTGTGTGCAGCTGTACCAGTGTGGTCAGGACAGCCGGTGAAAGGCTACAGTTTAGGTAAAATGTGTTACCGTAAAGACCTGTTGCTAGCAATCCCCGGCAGAAGCCTCCCTGTAACTCAGGCACACTGATCCCAGGTCCTCCCCACTCGCGGGAGCAGCGCAGGAAGTCCTCTTTCTGTGTGTCTTTACCGGACATAATGTTAAACACGCAGTCCCTGCTGCTGCCGAGAGCCGCCCACCGGAAAGGCCGGCTCACAACAGGCGCGGAAGCCTGGCCTCGTCCGTCTCATTCACACGGGTCTGACACCGTGCGACTTCCGGCTCGTCTCCAAAATCTAAGAGACCCTGAAAGGGGAAGGTCTGGAATCGATTCAGGACCCCGAGGTGGCCACAAGAGTACAACCGAAGACACTCAGGAAAGAGCACTTCCAGAGCTGCTGCAGACAGCGGCGGGCCGGCAGGACGAGTGTGCTCAAAGGAAGGCGCATGTTCTGAGGGGGAGTCACAGCAATGTATTTTTTACTGTAATACATTGTTAAAAAAAATTTAAAACGTGTGCACAGCTCCATACAGAGCTCTGTGTGATGTCAGCGCCCTGACAAGGAAACAGGCCTCGGGCGCTAAGCTTACTGCAGGTCTGGGGCAGCAGGGGGGACCCCGCCCAGGGGGCACCAGCACAGTGAGGTGCTTGGGAAGTGCTCCCTTCCATCTCCACCCCAGCACGCCCCGCCCCAGGCCTGGTACAGGGCCGCACATGCAGTCAGAGCTCAACACCCACTGCGAGGCGGATGCCGGTGGTCCGTGGGGCCCGCCCAGCCCGGGGTGGGAGGCGTGTGTGCGTGCGTGTGTGTGTGTGTGTGTGTGTGTGTGTAGAGGCCTGGCCAGCGGTTGTTGTTCTTTCTGTCCAGCTCCTCGAGGGCCCAGGGTGGGTGCAGCCTGTGTTTTCCTTGCGCCTCCCTGGCGGCCCCGGAAGGCCGATTCCCAGAGCCAGCCCTGACCCCAGGTACTCATTTACTCGGATCGAAAGGGCCCTGCCAGCCGGGCCTGATTGAAGACGGGGAATCATTAGCTGCCGCCCCACCACCGCCTAGGGGCTATTTGTCAGCTGTCGGGGCTCTCCGAGCCTGCGCTGTGGGGGCTTAGCCCCCCGACCCTGAGGCCAGAACCCACTGCAGTCGGTCCCCAGCTCTGCCCTCGATGTGAAGACCCTGGCAAGTGAATGGACTGGGGGGGACAAGAGGGAGAGAAGCGACTCACAGAGACCACTGTCCTAGCGCCACCCTGGCCTGGCCACATGAGAGGCGGCAGAGGGAGCCCTGGCCTCACGGCCCATGAAGGAAACACAGCCGTGGGTGACAGTGCCTGGCAGGGGGCTTCCTGGAGGAGGCGATGCCTACAGTGGGTAAGGATGGGTGAGTAGGAGCCTGTGGGACCACGAAGACGGAGTTCCAGGTGGGGTGGGCTCGGGCTCAGGCTGGGAGTGGTCGGCCACAGAGCCCCAGGGTCCCCGAGCTGGGTAGGCCGGGTGAGGCGGGGCTGCGGCCCGGAGGAGCCCTGGGGACGGCTGGGGTGGAGCAGGACCCAGGCTGGGGTCAGGAGCCAAAGTGTGTCTGGCAACAGTTGGACCTGGATTCCTGCTGCCCCCTGTGTGTCTTCTCCTGCCCCTGGCCCCCTGCCTCAGCACTCACATAGGTCCCCTTCCCCAGAAGCCGCTCCCTGCCATCCTGGGAACTTGCTGTCCGACCAGGCCACTTGGCCGGCCAAGGGTGCCCCTCAGAACCGTGATGTCTAGGAGCTGGCCAGACCGGGCTGCTTGGAGTCCCCTGCACCCAGGCTGCCAGGACCAAGAGGGACATCTAGGCCAGTGGTCAGCCTCGGACCGCCACCTGCTGTCCCCCCTCGGCCTCCAACCTTGCTCTCTGCTGGCTTCAACACCCTCGGTCCTCCCCGTACCCCGCCCCATCTCCTGGTTCCCGCCAAGGCCAGGTGGCTGGCCCGTGACCTTCCTCGTGCTGGCCTGGGGACGGCCAGGCCCATGCAGCCAGCCGGTGACAGCGGTGGACGAAGCCAACCGGGCAGGAGTCTGCAGAGGAGGACCAAAGCCTCGCTTGGCTGGGTTGGGCTGGGACCTGGCGGGAAGTGATCACAGGGTTCAAGAATGCGTCGCTTCCTCCTGCGGCATCTGCGCGATCACGGCGACGGTGGCGCCAGAGCCAGCTGGCTCCACAGGGCACCGAGACGGCCCCTGCACCCCAGTGACCATAGGAGCCGACGTGGGGCCCCATCCCTGACCGAGGTCGGGCATTCCGGCTGCAGAGTCAGTGCCGCCGGCTGGCCCCAGAACAACGGCTGCGTCGGGAACAGGGCTCACCAGGCTGGCGACGGAAGTCCTTCGGCAGGAGCCTGCCGTCCGGTGCCCAGCTGGGAACAGCCTGAGGCCCCCGGGCAGGCTTGCAGTCCTGCGCTCCCTGCCCAAGGGGTGAGCTGATGGCTGCCCACACTGGCACTGCTCCGCACTGACCGAGAGATGGGGACTGCATGGGCCCTCCGGGCCAGGAGACAGCGGCCCAGTGCTCTGAGCCAACACCACCGGGGGGTGCTGGTCTACAGGGCCGGGCGAGGGTTAGGCAGTGTCCCCCATTCATGTCCCCCGGGCATCTCGGGAGGTGACCATGCTGGAAATGGGGTCTTTGCAGATGGAACTAAGGTAAGTAAGGGAAGTGATGTCACCACCCTTGCCTCAGGTCCTCAACCCAGACAGGAGAGAAGACAGTCAGGGGAGCCGCGTGGTCACAGAGGCAGGCCACGTGGACACTGCTGCTACAGCCCCGCGACCACGGAGGGGCAGGAGCCTCCTCCCCTGGCCAGGACTTGCCTCCTCCTCTTCCCAGTCTCTGTCTCTCTCGGTCCCTGTGCTTTTGGGTCACCTGCGTCCCCCAACAGCTCAGTCCTGGGTCTGCATGGACTCCAGTGCTGAACTCCACATGACTTTAGCTCCCAAGCTGTCTGCACTGTGCCCTGGGCCCCGGCAGTAGCCACTGTGGCCCAGCCAACTCACCACGGACCCCTCTGTCTGGAGCTGTGAGCCGAATCAAACCACTTCCCCCTCAAGTTGTGCCACTTAGGCCTGGCGTCTGAGCCTGGAAAGCTGGCTCCAGGAGGACTCAGCTGGCCTCCTCCAGGGAGCCCGCCAGGACCTGGCCCTCTGCCTGGGCACAGACACCTTCCTCCTCCCCGTCCGTCTGGACGTCCCGGAGGCCGATTCTTACCTCATCCCTCAGTCCTCCGTGCACCCTACCCATCCGCTTAGGTGGCGATAACGTGAAGTCACCTATCGGCCGGAGGACACTGCACAAGGCCAAACCCTGGGGCGTGTGGCCCAGCTTCCTTCCCCAGCTCATCCACCCCCTCCACCCTCCCACCAGCCTTAAACATCCGCCATTCTGGCCCCATCCTGTCTCTGCGTGTCCTTCAAAGCCTGGGTCCCCAAGTACCCACTCCAGGAAGCTGGGCCTCCCCAGCCTTCCAGGCCCCCTTGCTCCTGAGTGTGACTCCCAAACCCCTCGTGTGGGCCCAGCCTCCACAGCCGGGGAGCCTCAGCAGCCTGCTCCCTGCCTGGCCCCCAGTTCAAAGAAGGAGTGGGGAGTGTTTGTTGAATGAATGTGCACGTGGGCCGGCTCTGGCCCCGGGGCCAAGGGACCCTTCAGTCCCTCTTTGCCTGGGAAGGCAGCGAGGTCTGTCCCAAGCCCAAGAAGCCCCTCAGGCCCCTCCCGGCTGAGCCAGACCCCGAGGTTCCGCTCTGCTGGCCGCCCTATCTCGGGCCATCTTGCCGCCTGGTGGCCGCTCCTCCAGCGGGTATCTGGGGCCCTCATCTGCGCGCAGCCGTGACTTCTTCCCCAGTGTGTCCGGGCTGCAGTCCCTGCGGGACCCCCCCCAGCAGCCTCTGTTCCTCCTCCAGGCGCTGCCCCCGCCCCCGCAGACCCCTACCTTGCGGCCCGCCTCGTTGTTGTGCAGGTTCATGAGGCGCCGCGCATTCTTCTTGATCTCGCGGGCGTCCACGAAGCGGCGGGAGAAGTCAATGCCGTAGCGCACGTCAGCCGAGCAGCCGCCCCACTTCCAGCCCTCCGCCTGGTTGTAGTAGCCCTGCTTCTCCCGGTCGCAGCCGCAGTTGCTCAGGTTGCCTTGGCTGCAGGCAGCGGTGACGGCGTGGGCCACCCCGGCCGCGGTGATGGCGTAGGTGAAGGCGGCCTCACGGCTCCCTGCGGGTGCAGACTCCCGGTGTGCCAAGGCCCCAGCCCGGCTCCGCTCCCTCAGCACCAAGGGTCCCTGCACCCCCACCCCACCCCGCAGCCACTGACTCCTTCCAGCACAGCCGGGCCGGCCCCACCTCCCTCGCTGGCTCCCTCCCCTGTGCTGGCAGGCCCGGCGCCTCCTCCTCCAGGCAGCCTTCCCAGACCGCCAGCAGAAAGCTGTCCTCCTTGTTCAACCCCCTCCCTCTGCCTTCACCCCGTGCCTGATGTGACCCAGGTGGGGACACTGCCCACCTGGTGAGACCACAGGGCCCCTTGAGGCCCCTCGGGCAGACGGACCCCACTCTGATTTCTTCATCTCCTGTGCCCAGGCTGGGCCCGGCCTTATCGCCACCTCCCGCCGCCTGAAGCTGTGTAAGCACCACGGGCTCCGGCCGCGGTGGCGCCCACATCTGTCTAACAGCACCTGGGGCTCGGCCATGGCAGGAGTCCCGTCCAGCGCCCCTGTGGGCCCCGCTGCCGGGGGCTGCCGTGGGCACCCACAGATCAGAAAAGGTCAGGCCTCCGGTCAGATCCGTGCCACCAGCACCCACTCAGCGCCAGTGCGTGCCTGGCCTTGCTTTGGCAGCTGACCAAGTGCTCTGGGGTTCGCCCCAGCCGGGGCGTCCCGCGGCCCCTTCCATCCGGGGCGGGGGTCTCCCACCAGGGGAGGACAGGCGGGCCGCGGAGGAAGCTTTCTGACCAGACCAAAGGCTGAGACGGGCCGAGGGCTGGCAGGGACGGCGTCCCCTCATCTCTTGTCAGATGCAGGTGCAGTGTCCCCACCTGACCAGGCCCAGCCCATACGGCACCCCGACAGCCCTGGCCCCCGCTGCGGCCTTCTCCACAGAAAGCTGTCCCTGTTCTCCAGGTTTTCCTGCCCCGGTGGGCCGTGCCGTGTGGCCAGTGTCCCTCATGGAGGAGCCCTGGGTTCCCACACTGCCGAGAGCTGGCTGCGGCCCCAGCTGAGGGGACAGGGAGAGCGCGGAGCCCACGACACAGGCTCAGGGAGCCCCAGGGGTCTGCGGAGCTGGAGGAGGCAGCTGAACCCCTGCCCTCTGCCCCGGATCCCCACGGAGCTTGGGAGACCAGTGAAGGGCCCTGAAGGGCGGGTGAAGGCAGGAAAGGGGCCAGCAGGCGGGAGCGAGCTCCAGGAAGCGGGTGCAGGACCTGGGTGTGCGTGAGACAGACATGGTACGGGTGCGGTGTGTATGGTGTGCAGGGTGTGTTGCCATCGGGGCATGGCAGCAGGGCTGGGGCCGAGGCACAGTGGTCCAGGCATCCAACTTCTGGCAGGGCTGCTGTCCAAGATGGGACACAGAGCTCACCCTGGCTACACTGGCGGTGGGTTTTTGCTTGTTTGGAGACTGGGTCTTGCTATGTATTACAGGCTGGCCTCACAGCAATCCTCCTGCCTCAGCCTCCTGAGCGCTGGCACTACAGGCATGCATCACTGTACCCAAAGGGCAATGAGTTTTGAATCCTACATTTTGTGAGTGGTTCTGGGATGGAACCCAGAACCTTTGCACTGAGCTACACTCCCACACCTTTTCTTTACTTATGTTGAGATGGGTCTTGCTACACTGCCCAGGCTGGGCTTGAATTTGGGATCCCCCTGCCTCAGCCTCCCATCGTGCTGGCATGACAGATGTGCACCACTCTGCCTCTCTGGAGTCTGGACTCTAGAGAGTCACCGTCACCATCGCAGCCCACCCTCCCCAACCTGCGCCCTCCTCGGGTTCTCACAGACCCCCGTGACCAGCAGACGACTTGGGGCCGGCCATCGTCCCATTTCACAGATGAGCAGACCAAGGCACAGGCATGCGTGACTGAAGCAGGACCTGCACCCAGGCTGCGATTCAAAGCCCAGGAAGCCTGGGAAGGGGCTGAGGCCCTGGCTTGGGTCCCTAGGAGCCAGAAGCATGGCTCCTGTGGAAAGGCCAGCCACCGGAATCACGGAGGTCTCGGGGCTGCCCAAAGTCCCTGAGCGAGGACCAAGGTGACCCATCAACGTCTCCTCGCTCACCGGAGGCTGCTGGGCGGGGTCCCCGCCCCGTCCTGTCCTGAAGCTATAGCTCAGTTACTCACTGTTACTCATCCACCTGCCCCTCCCACTAACTCCTTTTTCATTTGGCTTTAACAAGCCCGCCCCCTGACCCCCTGCCGGAGCCTGGGAGTGAGGTGCTAGGGGAGTTGAAGAGAATCAAGGGGGACACCGGGCCAGGCTCGAGGCTGGGCCAAGGGTGTGGCGTCCGGGAGGCCTGGCACCCAGCACAGGCTGCCCCCGGTGATTCTTGCACCTCCTCCCGGGAGGAGCCCGTTTTACAGATGGCCTGGCTGGGGTGGACTAGGGCAGCAGGGCTCCAGGCTCCGGGTCCTGCTGGGCCTCCTGCTCCCCACCGTGCTCCTTCTAAGGTGATTAGATGATATCTTTTATCAGACAAGGTCTCTGTATGCAGCCCAGGCTGGTCTCAAACTCACGCAATCCTCCTGCCTCAGCCTCCCAAGTGCTGGAGTCACCAGTGTGCACCACCGCGCCTGGCTGTGAGGGCTTAGATTTGCAAGAGCTGACCCTGTGCAGCAGACGCGGGCAGTCTGGAGCTCTGGCAGTCAGCAGTCGCTCGCTCCTAAGGCCACTGAGAGCGATCTCGGGGCGTGCGTGACCCCTCCATCCGCAACCTCCACTCCCTGCAGCCCCAAACAGCCACCTGCAGCCATGGGCGGCCTGTGGCAAAGGAGCCCCTGGGCCTCCTGCCTACCTCAGGGCAACAGTGACGTCCCCTGTCTGTGTTTCTGGGGCCCAGGCTCTGGACATAGCTGGGAGCCCCAGTCCCCCACCTCTGAGTGTGTGTCCTGGCTGGTGACCCTCCTGGGGGGCAGAGAGTGATCCTCTTTCAGGGCCCCAGGGCAGACAGAGGCTCTGCCGGGGCTGCTGACCGCTGGCCCAGGAGGACTGGGCTGGGCACATTCCCTGACCCTTATCATCACCACAGCACCCCAGGAAAGCTGGTGCTAGCAGGTCCATCACACAGCTGGGAAGGCTGAGCTCCAGGCCAGAGGGGACTGGGTCCAGGTGCAGCCGAGTCACCTGCGCTCTGCAGCCACGACAGGTGTGCCGGGGCAGGGTCACAGTCAGCACAGCGGCAGCAGCCCCAGGGCAATCGGGAGAAGGCTGAGTGGCCCCTGTACCTCAGAGCCCTGCGGAGCCCGGGGTGGGGCTCTGGGTCCTCAGGATCCGACCCGGGGCCCCCGTCTATCCCAGGTGTGCGCTGGGCTGAGCCTCAGTCACACGGTGACGCCGGGGTCTTCAAGGTGCACTCACAGCTGTGTACCTGGCTGCGTGCAAGCTGCCGTGCGCGTCCTCGCCGCACCTGCCGCCTCTGCCCGCCCCCCTGCCAACCTGGATGTGGCCCTCTTTAAAAGACAATGGGGCCCTTGCTAGGACTTGACAAGAAGGCAAACAGCCCAATTAAAACCAGGCAAAGGCCTGGAGGACCATAGGGACCTCTCCTGCCACACGCATTGGACGGGAACGTAGGACAGCCAAGGCTGGGGAGGACCCGAGGGTCGGGCCCACATGTGGCCTGGGGTGTGCAAGGTGCCACCACGGTGCCAGAGCTCAGCAAGTTTCAACCATCAGCCAAGGGTCATCACCGCAGCCAGCAAGCCACCCTGAGAGACAGAGCCGGCGGCAGGGGACACAGGTCACCCCAAAGCCTGGCACACAGGCCTGCACAGCGCGCCGTTCCAACAATGAACCAGGGGGCGAATAGACAGGAAGGGACAGCGTGTGCACCCCAGGACGCTGCTGCCTTCAGAAAGAGAAGAGACTGGGGCACACTGGGTCACAGACCTTGAAACCCTCATGCAAGTGGAAGAAGCCAGACACGAAGGGCCAGTCTGCTCTGATTCTACCAGCGGACACCTCCCTCCCTCCCTCCCTTTCTCCTTCTTCCCTCCTTCCTTTTGCCCTCCCTTCGCCCTCTCTTCCTCTCTGTGGTACGGGGGACCAAATCTAGGGTTATACCCCCAGCCTGCTCTGAATTTTTTTTTATTTTGAGGCAAGGTCTAGTTACATCTGTAAGCACCCAGGCTGGGCTACAACCCGCCACCCTCCCGACTCAGCCTCCCTGAGTGCAGGGATCACCGCTGTGTGCCACTGCCCCTGGTACAGGTCGGTGTGATTTGGGTTTTTGAGGATGGGGTGATGAAAATGTTCTAATACTGATCATGGTGCCTCCCATTCCAGGAGGCTGAGGCAGGAGGGTCTCAAGTTCAGAAACTTTAGCAAGGCCCTGTTTCCAAAAAAGAGCAGGGCAGGGAATGTGGTTCAGTGCCCAAAGTCCCCCCACCCTCCCCCGTTCCATCTCCAGTACCCGATCAGTGAGTCAACCGGACTGTGGCCAGGACCTAACAAGTCTTGGGTGTACAGGGCCATCGAGTGGTGGACAGGACAGCGTGGGGCTGTGATCTGTGCAGTGGACGTGGTTTCAGGCCCTGCTGCTCTCACGGTGGCCACAGCGGTATGAACCAGGCTTCCCCCCACAAATAGGAGTCTCGGCCCAGCCGAGGCAGGTGAGTCCCGTGGTCACACCCAGTGACTGCGACCCCAGTGTCTACTCCCAGCCCGCTGCTGCCCTCAAGTCCTTTCACACTCGCCACGCCCAGTCACATGTGTCCCCAACACCCCTGGAGCCCAGCCGTACCCCTCAGGCAGCACCGACCGATGGGGGAGCAGAGGGGAATGCAAGGGAGGGGGTGGGGAGGAGGGAAGGAGAGGGAGCAAGAGTGCTAGAGGAGTCGGGGTGGACGGTGACCATTGAGGACCTCTCTAGGAAGTGGGTGCTGAAGATGGGTCCTCCCTGGCAAGATTGGCGAGGCTCCCAAGAGAGCGGAATTCCAGGGAACAGTGTTCCCGGAAGAGGGGACTGCCAGTGAAGCCCTGGGGCAGCAGTGAGCCGAGAAGGGTCTATCCCCGCACGGGGCAGCCATGGGATTGTCCTCGGGGGCCACTGTGCGCCCCAGGGAGCACCACCCTGGCTTAGGGCTAAGGGTCCCACAGGAAGAGGCCTGCCACAAGGGGGCGAAACATGGCCCCAGGGGCAGCCCCCGGTGAGCAGCCAGCTGGGTGCAGGGCTCCCCAAAAGGGCTGAGGCAGCTGGGGCAGCTGTCACCTAGAGGAGGGGCCCCTGGCTGCTGACAGTGGGGGGTGCCTGGGACAGCAAGGCCGGAGGGCAGCAGTACCCGAGGCTGGCACCAGGGAGACAGCGACATTCGCAGGCCTCACGCCAGCCCGCAAGGAACAGAGCGCAAGCTGCAGGGCCCAGCCAAGCCCTCTACTCCGGGCCTCAGTTTCCCTGGGCACCACAGGGGAGGCACCGGATTTCCTCTGAAATCTCTGCAGCGGGAGGCCTCTGGGAGGGAGCTGGCACCAACACAGGGTGGCCGGGCCCAGAGTCACCCACAAGCCCAAGCCCTGGCTTCCCAGTCGTGACCTCCACCCCAGCCTGCCCAGTCCCCGGGACCTCACGGGACATCCTCGGACCATACCCGGTGTCACCCGGGCAAGCTGGTGCCCCCCACACCCAGGTTTCGGGGGCCTTGGCCCAGAGCAGGCAGTGCAGTGGGAAGTGAAGCCAGGGCCCAGACCAGCTCGGCGTGGGAAAGGGGCCTGGGGTAGGCCCAGAGGTGCCGAGGCCCACCAGGGCCATGTCAGAGCCGAGAGCTCCCCGTGAGCCCCGCTCGGCCACAGGGCCTGCTGGGGTCTCCCTAACTGCTCCTGCACACCCACAGAGGGCACAGGGACCACTGCTGCATCCCTGCCCTCAGTGCAGGCCTCCCCCGGGGCCCAGCAGGTGAGTGGGCGGGGAAGGTATGTGTGAGTGTCCACGTGTGGAGAGGCGCATGTGTACATTTACACGTCTGCGTGCACGTGTGAAAGGGTGTCTGTGGCTGTGTCAGCCTAAGCACGTGCGTGTGTCTAGGTGCGTGTGTCTGTGTGTTTGTAAGCGTGCACACCCACATGTGTACACACATGCATGCGTATTCGCAGCGCGTGCTGTCCTCTCTCTGGGAGTCCTTGCGTCTCTCTGGCCTCCTGTCGCCCTCCGTGCCATCCCTGTCCCTGTCTCCGGCCCTGCCCGGCCCGCCGGCCCGGCTGAGTCACAGTCTCCACACTAAGCTCTTCCCATGGCAGTAAACAGCCCCGGCGAGGCCGCACCAGGCCCAAACACGCCGGCGCCCGCACGCCCCGGGCCTTTGTTCCGATCCGGGCAGCCTCGCATGCGCAACGTCCCCCGTGGTCCCGTGCCAGCCACCGGGCCCAGCTTGGGCAGGGCGAGGTGGGGCCCATAGTGAGGGGACGGGGCGGAGCCAAGTCCCACTCCCCTTGTCTCTACTCGGTGCAGAGGGCCGGTGACAAAGTCACCCCCGCCTGTGTGTGGGATGCGAGAGCCTCTGCCTCCCCGGGACAGTCCCCAGGGGTCCGGGCCTGGACCGCACTGGGCTGGACGCCGGCATCTCCAGCTCAGTGTGACTCGGGCCCTGCCTCCTTTGGTCCTGAAGCCAGGCACACTTGTCACAGGCCCCGGGCCATGGTGGGGACTTGGGAGACAGCTGGAGCTAAGTCTTCCCACAACGGCGGCCAGAGTTGGACCAGATGTCGGTGGCCAGCTGGCCTTGTCCCTCTGGGGACCCCGTGGCTTTTGTCATGCCCTGGTGGCCGAGTATGTGCAGCCCTGGCTCCTGTGTGGCCTCTGTGCTGACCGCGTGGACCGCCCCTTCTGAAGTCTGACCAAGCCCCAGAGCCCAGCTGCAGCCTCTGCCAGCCCGGGTCTCAGGCTGTGCCAGGGTCACCCGGTGGCAGCTGATGGCTGGTCCAGGCGGGCTCGCCTCTCGTCCCTCACCCCCTCTACTCCTGGTGGCCTTGGAGGGTTTGAAAGTCTGGGGCAGTGGGTGCGGTCAGGGCTGCCGTGCTCCAGGCCTTAGCAACAAGCCCAGGATGGTCTCCCACCCCGCCTGGCCCCAGCCGCCTTGGGGCCTGAAGTGGGCTTGGTGTCTTAGACGACAGGCAGTTTGTGACTCTGACCCTCAAACCCCCAACTGTCCCGTGTCCTGGCTGCCTGGGCCCCAGGCCTAGGAATGTCTGGGCTCAGGAGAGAGTGAAGATGGGGCTTACAGGGGAAGATAAACAGGGGGACCTGGGGCCAGCAGGTCTGAGGTGGGCCATCTTGAGGCCCCATCCCCAGCCACCCATCCGTTCACCATGGGCACCCTGGATACAGCCTTGGTCACACATGCCCCTGGTGCTCCATGCCCGCAGGCTGAACCACAGCAGGGCTGCCAGAGCACTGCCCCCCAACCCTGCACTGTGCCCGCCCCACCCCCTTTTCAGGACACTGTCCTGGGCCGAGATGGCCGAGTAGCATGCACGTCCCCAGGGCCCAATCAGGCGATGCTCCTGTCCCCTCCAAGAGCAGCGTCATCTGGTGTCAAGCCACAGCTGCCCCCAGGATTTTCTAGGGGTCACTAGAAAAGTGGAAATGGCCAGTCTGTCGGGAGAGCCTCGCTGCCATAGCAATGGGATTGGGGTGCCCTGGGGAGCCCTCATCCGCCCCGAAAGCATGCAGGGTCGCGTATACAGCACACTCGGGGTGCACGTGAGACCAGGCTTGGCCGGGGCAGGCGAGGGGACAGTGCCACCCGGTCCTTCCTGGGGATGATGCCACCCTCCCCCGGGCCCGGGCTGCAAAGCCCAGCAGAGCCGCGGGAGCACGCACGCAGCAGCCCCAGGCTGCACAGGCCTGTGGCCACACACCGAAGCCACGGCTCGGCTCCCACGGCCACCCGGTAAGTGTGCCTGGCACGGAGCTCACCCACCGAGCAACAGCTGCCCCTCACGTGAGCCAGGATTAGGGTGGCCCCTATGCCTGGTCATGTCCAAGGCCAGCACATGACGACGGGCAGGGCGCTGCCTTCCCTGGCAGCCAGGTATAGCCAGGCTGCACGTGGCCACAGCCTGGCCCAGGCTTGTGCGTCCCCGGGGACGCTGCCAGACACGAGGGGACCGCATCGGCTCAGGGAGGCCCAGAGCACCCAGCACACGGGCCCTGGGGCAAGGCCAGTGTGGGGTCCTCGAGAGAGGATCTAACTGCAGGGAGTGGGGAACCCCGAACGCTGTCCCTGGAGCTGCAGGAGCCACTGCCTAGGTGCACGGGCTCTGCACAGGGCACGGCTGCCAGTTGAGGGGTTCCCTTTAGCACGCGAGTTTTAGGGCTGGCCCAAGGTCGCAGGACAATCATTAATGGGCACCATGTGAGTGGCTGTTCCCGTCCTGTCCTGGTGCCCTGCCAGCTCGTGCCCGGGCTCCCATCTGTGCACAGAGCCCGGCACGCCTCTGACGTGGGTCACCCCACTGCCTGTGACCACCAGCAGCTGTGTCCACCTCGAGGGACAGCAAGACCCAGCCTGGGGGTCAGACAGTCTGCCTGGCACAGGTTGCGGGCAGGGTCGGGGGACCAGGCCCCTGAGGATGTTGGGAAGACGAAGCCCGGGGAGGGGGTGAGAAGTCGTGGCCTGGGGGGGGTCAGAGGAGAAGGGAGCGGAGAGAAATGGGGGCGGGAGGGGCTCCTGAGGCCCGGGCTAGGCAGCTCACCCTGCCCCGGGTTCTGCAGCATGGAGGCGACACGGCACAGCTTACGCTTAACCCAGTAACTGGGCCGGTGGGGCTGGCAGGAAAGGACCAGAGAGGCAGGCCCGGCAGCGGCCTGGGCAGGCGGAGGGTGGACAGTGGCAGATGCTCCTGGGGTCAGCAGGATCTGGGGCAGTGTGCGAGGGAAGGGGGGCCCGAGCGTGCCGGAGGGAGAACTCCCCGGCAGGGCCAGGTGAGGAGGAGCCCGGGAGACAGAGGAGCCAGACGAGGAGAGCCAGGCCCTGCAGGTGGCCCTGGGCAGGAGCCAGGGCAGCGCAAAGGCTGGGGTGCAAGGGTGGAGAGCAGCCCCCAAGGCAGGGCTGCCCTTTACTTCCTTTCCTCAGCGTCTGGGTGGGGCACGTCTGTCTCCACCTCAGCTCTGCAGGGCCTCAAGCCACCTCCCCGGAGGGAGAGGGTCTGAGCCTGCCGCTCAGGTGGGCCAGGAGGCCGCGCCAGGTGCCACAGGGGCACTGGGGTGCAGGGGTGCTGGGGCACTGGGGTGCAGGGGCAGGGGCGCTGGGGTGCTGGGGCACTGGGGCACTGGGGTGCAGGGATGCTGGGGCACAGGGGTGCTGGGGTGCAGGGGTGCTGGGGCACTGGGGTGCAGGGATGCTGGGGCGCTGGGGCGCTGGGGTCCAGGGGCACTGGGGCACTGGGGCGCTGGGGTGCTGGGGTGCTGGGGTGCTGGGGTGCAGGGGCAGGGCTTAGGCAGCCTCCAGGTCTACACCCCTGTGTCTTGGGGTCCCTGGCTGCCACCACTCTGCGTGCACTGGGTGACTGCCACACACTAAGAAAGACCAGCAAGGCAGTGGCACCCAAGCCCAGGCAGCGCCCCATCCAGGGGTAGCCAGTGACCTAGAGACTCCCCTGGGCCTCTTTCCCCGATGGGAGTGGGGGAGCAGGGTGGCCGGGCATGCAGGCAGGCATGCAGGCGGGCACCAGTGGGGAGCAGGCACCCGGCCGGCACCTGGAGCTGCACTTGGGTGGCGGCGCCCCGGGGAGGGGGCGGGGCTGCCCTCCTGGCTGTGCCAGGTGCCACCCACGGCTGCTCACCACAAAGGGGCCCCCAGGGGCTTTCCCTGCTGCCACCCCAGCCCCGCGCCTGCGCTCCCAGCCCCGTGGAGCCAGGTGCTGGCCTGTGTCCCAGCAGCTGTGGCCCTGCTCGGTGGCCCGGGTGCCTGGGATCGGAAGGTCGTGCTGTGCCCGCAGGCTGGGCACCTGTGAGCCTGGCACTGGGCACCCCCACCTGGCTCTCCCCACAGCCTGCTGGGCAGGCAAATCACTGCTCCTCCTTCAGCCTCCTGCAGCTCCAGGTTTACTGCGTGCCTGCTGCCTGCCAGCACAGGGAGAGGCCATGGGGATGCAGACGGGAAACTGAGGCCCAGTGTGGCTTCGGAGTCGTGCCCAAGGTCGCACTGCCGGGTTCAACCAGCTGAGGCTCCAGAAGCCATGCTTTTCCTCTGTGCCACACCGGGTGCTCCCGGAGAGGACCCTGCCTGGGCCCCAGCTTCCATGTCTATAAAAGGGGCACAGTGAAGACTGTCCCCAGCTGTGAGAACAGAGAGACCAGGAGAACCCAGGACTGGGCCACCAGCACACATGGTGCTGCCTCGTTTGGCACGTCACCACCCCTGCTCGCCACCCTCCCTCCACTGTCACCATAGTGTCCATCTGGATCCTGCCACCCCAGGACAGGACATCCCTCTTTCCTCCCATGGTGCCCATGGCACCCCCAGTGTCCCCACACAGCAGGTACCACACCTCTCTCCTTCCAGGGCAGAATGGAGGTAGAGACGCAGCGCCTGGGTCTCAGGGAAGTGCCCTACCCTGCCCTGCACCCTCGCCAGCAGGTTCTTGTGCCCACGGGACAGTGTCCCCTGTCCCACGACGGCCCCGAACCAGCGCCCTCCATCCATGTGTGGGGCAATGGCCAGGTCCCACTGGGGTCCCCATGGTCAGGCCTGGACAAGGCCAGTGGCATGGAAATTGGCCACCGGGAGGTATGTGCAAGCACAGCGGCCAGGCCTGGCTGGCCCGGGGTCTGCAGGCACCTGGCTCCTGCCCTGCGGCCCTGGCTGGCCCACGAGCCTGGAGGTGCCCTTACCTACTCGGAGCTCTTGCCCGAAGACGGTCTTCTCGCCCAGGGCGGAGCAGTTCCAGCGGCCAAAGCGGAACTGGTACTGGCACTCGTTGATGCCCATCTGCGCCCCCTCCCCAATCACGATGATGGCATCGGGCCGGCTCTGGCAGATGGCGCGCTGCCGCGGGGCCAGGCCAGGAATCTTGTTGCATATGATGTTGGCTCCCAGGGCCACCACGGACGACAGTGCCCTGTGAAGGAAGGGAGAAGGGACAGGCATGAGCCACCCTGTGCCTCCCAATGGACAGCCAGGACCCTCACCCTGGCACTGACTCCAACCCTGGCTCTTGAGTGAGCTCAGGAAGGCTCTCAGCCTCACTTTCCCCATCTGCAAAATGGGCGTCTGAGACATCCGTGTCCCCCACCAGCACTGGGTCACAGACAGTCCAGGGGGAAAGGCTGGCATTGTCTTCCCTCGTCTGGATGCCTGGTGCAGGCAGGAGGAAGCAGGAGTGACGCCCACTGTGCACCTACTGTGAGCCAGGCGTAGCAGGTGCCACCTGGCAACACGGAGTCCTCCAGCGGCCCCGAGGGCACCTTTGTAATAAATCTAGCAACTCCCAGGCAAGAAGGCACTCGCCCCGAACTGGAGCTATTACCAGCCTGATTGTTTGTTTGTTTTTCTAATGAGGCAAAATTCACATAACATAAAATTAACCAGTTTAACACACACGGTTCTGAGGCACTCTGTACACACGCGGGCTTGTGCAACCACAGCTCCTGCCAAGTTCCAAAGCACTTTCACGGCCAGAGGGAAACTCCGTAGCCATCAGCGGCCCCTCCTCCCCCGGCCCCTGGCCCCCGGTGACCTGCGGAGCTCCCGAGACCGGCCCACCCCGCACACCACGCGCAGACGGACAGTCCAGCCTGTGGGCCCTGGTGTCTGGCTCTTTTCACTCGGTGGACTGTTTCCGCACGTGTCCACCGGGGCGGGTGCCCACACCCGCACTTCCTCCTGCTCAAGGCTGAGTACTACTCTGCAGTGTGCAGGCCGTGGCACGGGCCTGCTCCGCTCAGGCTGTGCCTGCCGCGCCCTCGGAGCAAGCCCACGTAGAGCCCAGCCCCGGGGTCTCTCAGGCACAGAGCTGCCACGCTTCAGCCTCCTGGGGACGCCCAGCAGCTGCCTTCCACACGCCGCATCGATTGTTTGGTTCGAGCCCCTGGAGAAGGGCCATGCGGGGGCCAGCAGGGCCCAGAGCTGCTGCGCGGGCCCGGGCCGCCTCCTGCCTGTGAGATGCCGGCAGTGTTTTTCCAGGGTGCCCTGCACCCCAGGCAGCTGCGCGGTCCCAGCGTGGGCCTCGGCTCGGTGACACTCAATCTCAGCTGCCCGCCTGCCCTCCCGCTAAGCCGGCTGAGACCCCCCAGGTCCACACTCACGGGCACAATGGGCAGCCGCGCCCCGGGCCAGCGTGGAGGAAAGGGCATCGGGCAGGCGGGGCTGGGAGCGGGCTGGAATCCGGAGAATTCAGCCCAAAGTAACTGTAGATGCTCAGAGGCCGAGCGGCCGCGACATGAGCTGGCTGGGAACCTGGCCGGGCCACACCGGCCACCTGCAGGCTGGGGCCGCCTGGATGCGGGGCCTGGACCGAAAGGAAGCCCTTGGTGGTCAACCCTGCGTCCCCTTCCAGCAGCAGGCTGGGCCACTGAACCCTCACTTCCTGTAGGGAAAGGAGCTCCGCAGGCAGGACTGGGGGACCTCAACAGGACCGAGGGAGGACAGGGACATGGACGGACCATAGCGCCACCACAGGGAGCCGGAGCGCCTGCGAGGGAGGACACAGAGGGGACCAGGAAGCCACACGGGCAGCCTCGGGCTGCACTGAGGAAAGCGTACCCGTGACTCCACCACTGGGAGGCTGAAGCGGGAGGGTCGCACGCCACAGCCCAACCTGGCCAACGTAACAGCTCACGAGATGCTGTCTGATAATAAAGAAAGGGCTGATAATAAATAAAGACGGAGCTGGGGAGGCCCTGGGTTCCATTTTCAGGACCACAGACCAGTCAAGCACCCACTGCTTGGGACCACTAGAAGGCTGCAGAAGTGACGAGTCGGCGAGGCCGTGGGGAACAGTCCTTCCGAGCTGCAGAGGGGCGGGGGTGGGCACAGCATGGCTGTCACGGGCAACAGTTGGCAAAGTGCTGAACAGAGCCAGCAACTCCTCTTCCTGCCAGAGACCCAAAGGAAGTGAAGACCACGAACCATGTGTGCAGAGTGGTTCCCAGGGGCACAACTCCCTCAGCTAACAGGTCCACATGAGGGCCCCACGGGGCCCGAGAGGACAGCGGACAGACAACACGTGGCATAGCCACATGGTGAAATATTACTTGGCCACGAAGAGAAGCAAGTACAGAATCATGCTACCGTATGGGGGAAATCTCACAAACATTCCCCTAAAAATAAAAAAGAAAACAAAACGTTACGCTCCGTAAAAGAAGCCAATACAAACAGCGCGCACTGTCCCGTTCTGTTTCTGTGAACAGGTGACTCCAGGGGGACCGAGAACACGCAGTGGTTGCCCAGAGCTGGGGGGCGGCGGGGTGGTGGGCGTGGGTGAGGGTGATGAACGTGTTCCAGAGTGGACAGAGGAGACATCTGCGGGGCACGCCGAGGGGCGAGGCTGGCTGCCACGAGCTGAACCAGCGGTGCGTCCTGTCCTACGCGCCTTTAACCGGTGTTTGGAATGGGGACAACACACAGGACTCCTGGACCCTGGTGGAGAGGGGAACCCGGGCGCATGGGGCTTCAGGGTGGAGGACCTAGCACCAGCACCCTCAGGACCCCGCCCGTGGGCACAGGGGAGGGAGAGGGGCAGGGAAGGGCGCACCAGCAGACGCGGCCTGCAGCCGGGACAGCGGTCCTAGCCGTGCTGGGTTTTCCACTCACAACACACGCAGCCTGCCTGCACCCTGACCTGTGAGCTCGGGTCACAGGGTGGAGACAGGGGTGCAGCGGGGCGGGGCTGCTCCAAGGCCCTGCTGCTGGGCCCAGAGACAGGCCGAGCAGGGGGACTAGGCCCACTCGCTTTGTTTTGTGGTACTTCTAAACCCAAGGCCTTCTGAGCTGTCAACCCCAGGCCGCCTCTTCTTATATGTTTAGACTTTGAGACAAGGTCTCACAAAACTGCCCAAGCTGGCCTGAAATTGCAATCCTCCTGCCTCAGCCTCCCAGAGGCAATTCCCTCTTGGGGTTACTGGCATGCACCAGCCACTCGTTAGTCTCGGGCTGGAGTACAAAGCCTTGGGGTAGTTACTGCTGGTGGCGTCCCGGTCCCCCAAGGCCTGCCTGTGGGGCACCTCCAGCACTTAGACCCCTGGGTGACACTAGCTGGGTTCCTGCAGGACCAGGACACAGAGAGGCCACACCCCACACCCCAGGCACCTCAGCAGGGCCCTGGCGGGGAGACCAGGGAAGAAGCCGGACGGGCGTTTTCTGTGGGAAGTTTTGGCGTTTTCTGTAGGAAGTTCTGTGCTGGGCTTGTCCCCTGTGCCGCCGAGGGGCTCCAGGACACAGGCGAGACGCCACAGGACTGGGCCAACTGCGAGTCCGGACGCTTTGCTCACCCTGGCCTGGCCCAGGACCCCAAAAAGAGGTCCGAGGAGAGGCGGAATCCTGTTACAGGGTGGGGTGCGACCTCCCCCATTCCTCCAGTCATCTCACCACCCTCCTGGCAGTGACCCCTGCAGCCACACACAGGATGGGGGGACCATGGGGTCCCTGCTGTCATCCGAAAGTCAGGGCCTTTTTGGGGACCAGAGTGCAGAAAGCACTCTGGCCCTCTGGCCCTTTGGGGATCTCTGCCAGGAGTCCCAGTGAGCCCAGCCCAAACACGGCCACCCCGAAGGTGTCTTTCGCTCCGGGGACTCACAGGAGGCTGGCTGTCCTTACAAGTGGCCACACCTGCCACCCCCGCTGCTCTGAGGGTCAGGGACGAGGTGTGTCACAGGGCAGGGCCGGTGACAAAGTTATGACAGGCTGGCAGGAGCTGGGGCTCCTCCCCTGCTCCCTCCTGGGTTGCCGGGCAGTGGCCGACCCTCCCCGGGCCCCACTTCCTGAGTGGGCAGATTTGGGGCCAGTTGTTGAGACTGCACTTGGGCCCCTCTGGGGTGGACGGTGAAGGTCTGACTCCTGCTGCTGGCGGGGTCCAGGGTAGGGTGCCCCGCGGCAGGACCAGGGAAGGACAGATGGCTCTAGAGCAGCCCTGGCCTAGGAGGTGACCGCTCACCCCAGCGTCTCCCCTGAGGCTGGAGGAGGATACCCTCCAGGAGCCCTGGGCCTTGCACAGGGATTGGGGTGCTGCCCTAGAAGAGGTGCAGCCCAGGGGTCCGGCTGTGCACACCTGGCGCGTGTAGACGCACCTGTGCTGGGGGCGTTGCAAGCATTTGTTCCTCTTGGGAACGGAGACGCTGGCCTGAGACCCCCGGGTCAGGGGCAAACCCATCAGCACCAGGCACAGGCTGGCTTTGTGGCTGTGGCTTTGGTGCTAACTAGAGGCAGTCCCCTCCCCGTGTTCAGGGAATGCAGACCTGACCCCCATTTCACAGAGGGAGAAACTGAGGCACAGGCAGATTGAGAGTGGAGCCTGAGGCCTCACAGCTGGGAAGAGGTAGCTCCAGGTCCCACGCAGCTCACCAGCACCAGAACTCAGGGTTCCCCCCCCACCGGGGCAGCCCGGTAGGCACCTGGAGCCCAAAGCCAGGCCTTTGGGCCGCTTGTGCTCTGTCCCTGGACGGTGATGGAAAGAGCTGGAACGTCCCCACCTGCCCGTCATAACGCCAGGCCCCTTGCCCTGGACGCAGCCCTGGCTTCATCAGGGTGGCCAGATGTGCCCAGGCCAGCACGGTGCGGGGCGAGCTGAGGGGCACGTTTATGTCTCAGTCACCTCCGCTGCCCCTTCCCTGCCTGCACGCCCATCTCCCCCACCCTGATTTCCCCCTCTCTGGACTGAGCCGTAGAGCTGGAGGGGCGCTGGGGACACGCGCTGCCCCCTCTACAGGCAGCAGGCATTGCCTTGGGAAGATCACCAGGTTCTGGGCAGGCCCCCGGCTGCCTGTCCCTGCCCTGTCCTCAGCTCCTGGCGGCAGCCGTCAGCCCAGGTCCTGCCTGGGCCCCGCAGGCTACCCTGGCTCACCCCTGGGGAGCTGCGTCATGAGCACCCTCTCTTGCCCCTCTTACCCACAGCCCCACCTCTGCCCCGTGCCCAAGGTGGACCTCTCCACTGCAGAGACCCCTCCCCAAGGGCCACCTACACAGTGCTCAGGGCCCCAGGACCCTGTGTGACTCCTCAGTCCCAGCCCAAGGCCCCACTTACCAGCTGCAGACTGCCCAGGGCGGGGAACCCCAACACCGGCCGGCGCCCACCACTGCCTCAGACCCGGCTACCCATCCCTAGCCAGGGGCACGCAGTGCTCCCTGGGAGACCCTGTCCTGCCCCAGGCCAGCCTCCCTCGGCCCCAGCTCCTCCAGCCCACACTCCTGGCCCCGGGCACTGGCTAACTCTTCCTTCTCGGGCATCATCCAGCAAAACATTTGAAGAATGTCCTAATTATCTGTGATCAGCCATGGAGGTGGGGCTGGGTCCCCTCGCCCAGGAAGTAACTCTGAAAACTCCCAGGAAGTGGCGCTGGCCCGCTCACCCAGTGCGCCATCCTACAGCCCCTCCCTCCGGCAGGCAGGGCGGGCAGGGGGGCTCAGCCACAGACAGGCCGGGGGCTCCCGTCCGGCTCTGCAGGCAGCAGGACCCTGGGCCTCGGTGTCCCTGCCTGTCAAATGGGGACAGGAATGTCTTCCCCAGGCCCCCTGCTCAGGCTGTCCCTTACCCTCAGATGTGCCACGCTGGCTGCTGGCCACTCCCATTCATTACCTCTCTGGCCAGTGGGGTCCACCAAGGGCACACCCCAGGGGCACAGCGGGCCGGGCAAGGACCCTACAGCCCATGTCTAGGCACGGAGCCGCACACCCGTCCCGGTTCTGGTCCTGCCAGATCCGCTCCTTTCCCCTCCCAGGGTTCAGTGTGACGGTTGTGCGCCTGGTCCTCTAACAACACGAGGGCCCCATCATGGGCGCCCCGGCTCTGCTCAGGGGACAGGCCACTGTCCTCCCTGGATGCACTGGCCACTCCAGCGTCCAGGCCAGGCTGCAGGGCCAGCACTGCGCTCCCCCTGCAGGAAGCCTGGAGCTGCTCCTCTGACCCTCCCTCCCACCCCAAGGCTGGGCTCCTGCGGCTTGTGGTGCCCATGTCCAGGCCTTCCCCTGACCGTTCCTGTTGCTTCCCATGGTACAGATGGGGACAGTGATCTCAGTCCCCAAACACAGTGTCACACGGCTGGCTGGGGCCAGACAGGGAAGACAGCCCTCTGCCTGGCCTTGGCCCCAACGTGCCAGGTCCCGGGATGCGGGGGTGTCCTGCAAGCCTGGTGGCCAGGATGCCAGCCCGGACCCTGAGGACAGATGGACAGGCAGGCAGTGGGTGGAACGGTGGGAGGAGCTGGCAGGGCCCATGGGCCCGAGGCCAGGTTGGGAGTCTGGGACTTGGTGGCTTCCTGGCCACTCTGGATGTGCCATGGGGGCCTCTGCAGACGGTGGCCCCCATCCCGAGTGACCTCTGTCCTGACAAGGACAGATGGGGGAGGAGCCAGAGTAGGCGGCCTTGGGCTACCCAGCTCCCAGAGCCATGGGAGCCTGAGCTGGGGTCACCTCGCCCACGCTTGCCCAGCTCTGCAGCCCGAGGTCTGCTGCCCCTGCCGTGTGGCCCCCAGGCCGGGCTCCCCACCGACTGCCTCGGCTTGGATGCCTGCAGGGATGGGGCGCTCACCACCCCTCCCCAGCCAGGTGGAGCTCATTCCAGAGGAGGCTATGAGCGGGGCCCCACCGCGTCCCGGCCACAGGCAGCCTGGCAGTGGTCTGGGGTCAAAGCCCAAAGCAGGGGCAGGGCAGGCAGCCGTTCCTGTTGCTAGGTCCACGTCCCCTCAGCCTCCAGCACCACCTGCCCAGTGGGAGGACCCCACAGGGACCTGGAGACAGACAAGTCCCAGCTCCACACGGGGCCAGCTCTTGGAGATGCTGGGAGGAAATGAAGGAGGCAGCATGGTGACAGCCAGGTGTCCCCATTACCCTCTAGGGGCTGCGCCCAGCAGGAAGGTCCGGAGGGAAGGCAGGCAGCCCCGCCTGGCCATTTTGAGGGCCTGAGCCCCTAGGTCCGCCGGGCCCCATATCCCCAGACACCGAGCTATGCAGATGTGGGCGACAGAGCTCTCTTCCTGCCACCTGCCTGCCAGGCCCTGGACTCTCAGTCCTGTGCCCTGGGCACTGCCCCTGCACACTCTGTGTGGGTCCCTTGGCCTGAGTCACAGGCCTGAGGCTGAGCGAGGTCATCCAGGAAGGACAGGCATGCCTGACCCTTGCCACAGCCCCCAGGCAGTGCCCCCAAGGGCAAGGCCAGCCCTGCCGGGCCATAATGCCAGCACCTCCGCCCAGGGTGCCGGGCACCCAGGAGACGGAGGTGATGAAGAGGCCAGGGTGTCATGGTGGCTCCTAGGAGTGGGGTTCAGCAGCACCTGGAAATTCCCAGTGCTTGTTGCCAGTGGTGACATCACCCCAGGAAGACCTGAGCCGGAGCTGGGAAGTTGTCCAGCCCCCAGCCCAGCCCCCACTTCCACCTGTTCAGGAGGGGACACTGGGCAGTCACCAACACCTTCACCGGCAGCCACCCCGGCCTGCGATGGGACCAGGCTCCTGCGGTAAAGCTGAAGCACAAGTTCAGAGCGGTGCAGGAAAGAGGACCGGTTTCTGGGGGAAAACGGGCCCACTGCCCAGATGGGGGAACTGAGGCCCGGAGAAGGGAAGGAAGCCTCCAGGGTGAGGACCCAGACTCCCCAGCCGCACACGGAGGCCATGAAGGTCGCAGGCTAGCCAGCCAGCCCACCTGTGCCCTCTTGGGCTCATCTCAGAAGGGACCCGTGACAAGACCCCACGAGGAAGCTGCACCCTTGGCCCCAGAGCCACCCTCAGAGGCAGCAGAGACCCCTGGAAGCTCAGGGTCCAGACGCACACCAGCTGGGCCCATCGGCATCTCCACGCACTCAGCCTCAGCCAGGCCTCTGGGGCACCCCCAGCCCCTTGGCGGCCCCTGAGCAGCGGCCAGGACGCCTTCTGCTGGGCTGGGGGCGGCTCAGCGTCCGCGTCTGTATCAAGGGCCAGCCATGCCCGGGATGCTCTGCCCGAGGCAGTGCCCTTCCCTGCAACCCCACCTCGTCCCTTCTGCATCCGCTTGGATGCCTCCGAGGCTGGATGGCTCACTGCCTGGCTGCCTCGAGGCGGCCCAAGCCTTGGAGTCCCCAGCAGAGGGAGCGGTGGCCCTGGTGGGGGCCGAGCCCCGGCAGGCGCCGGCAGCAGAGCAGGAGACGAGAAGGACAGGAGGAGGGTGCACACCTGTACCCACCCCCACCCCACCGGCCAGCCCGAGGGGAGGCCCCCAGCCCCAAGCCAAGGAGGGAGGACAAACGGCGGTTTTGTCCTTGGCCAGCGGGCGGCCCGCGCCACACAATGACCCTTTCATCAGGCTGAGGGAGCCCCGGCCCGGTTTCATCTGACAAGGGAGGGCGCCCGCCTCCGGTCCCCTCGGGAGGGAGCTGGCCCTATCTGAGCCGGACCCAGGGCCCTGCGGACAGAGGCTCCGGGAAGCCCCCTGGAGCTGCACCTTCCACGGGAGAGGAGCAGAAGCTGGGAGCCCTCGCTGGACACGGCCTGCCCCGCCCGGCAGCATTGCCAGGCCCCACCACACTCAGGCCACCCTGCGTGATGGCCCTGATCCAACGCCGGGCCATGCTGTGTCTCCAGGTGACCCTGTGCCCACTCGTCCTGGAGGCTGCTGGAGGGACGGGGACAGGAGCCAGGACTTTGCCAGCCAGTGCCCAGGGTGGCCCAGGGGGAGCCCCGGGAAGGGTGTGACAACAGAGCAGATGCGATGGGCACCTCCACTCCCCTTCGTGGCATCACAGGCCCCACCCCGATGCTCCCAGATAGCCGCTGGACCACCTGTGTCCACCACACGACCCTCCCAGCAGCACCACCCCTGGAGAACTTCCCTTCAGGGACCCGGAGCTGAGAGGCTGGACCCAGATTCTGGCAACTTCAGGATAGACCCCATCTCTGGTTCCCAGCATCCTACCCGCCTGAGGGATTCCTGCTTTTGTTTAGTCTGATCAACTCCTATTCATCCTTCAAAACCTTGGTGACATCCTCCCTCCTTGGCTTGGTGACATTCCCTCCAGGAAGCCCTTGGAGACTCCCCAAGGAGTTTGTCTCTCCTTCCTGAATAAATACAGTTGCTGGGCTTCCCTCTGTGTTGCCACTGGGGAGGCCCCTGCTCCTGACACCTAAGAACAGCCATGTCTTGGCTACCAGTAAGGTCGAGGCAAATCTGGCTCTCTCTTCAGTGGAGACAGCAGGGCCCAGATGAGGCCAGGCAGTAAGAGGTGAGGTTGCAGAGAACCCGACCTGCTCCCCCATGGGCTCTGGGCTTCCTAAGGGTGGGCACCATCTCCTCTCTCGATTGGCCAGGTACAGCCTTGGGGCAGTGGGTGTGTGGCATTTTCTGTGATCAGAGAGGCTCCATTTGTCTACCTCCAGCTGGGAGGGCTGCGGGGGCTCAAAATGTCACCAGGTTCCCGGTCCTAATCTCCATGGGCCACCACCCCGCTGCTGGAGTCACCTGCCTGTGAACACAGAGGGACATGGGCCCGGCTGAGCCTGCAGGCGGCGCCTCCGTGCCCCCAGCCCGGGAAGACTGAACTTCAGAGAGATGGACAAACGTCCTTCCCCAATCGCTGACTTGCTCTGCACCAGGCCAACGCTATGAGGCCCGGGGAGTGGGCCTGATTCAGCACCCGGTCCCACCGAGGGTCACACTCGCGGTAAGGCTGTTGGGCCTGCGGTCCCCACCACCAGCAAAGCCACAGTGGGAGCCAGGAAGAGGCTCGCCCGGCAGGGCCGTGGTGGGCGCCCCGCCCCCCACAGCCAGGTGGTCAGTGAGTAACTGCCCTGTCACCCATGACTCACTCGGCTCCCCAGAGCAGGCGGTCACCACGACAGGCTGCACCGGAAGACCTGGGGGGGGTGTCACAGCCAACCCCCACATCTGGGAGAGGACGCCAAGACCGGAAGGGACCTGCCCAGGACAGTGGCCCAGCCTGGGCCTGGCTCTGCGCCCAAGCCAGGCCCCCACGCCAGCTGACACAGCAACACAGGCCCTCCTGGTGGCCCGGGTCCCACCTGCCCCCTCCGGGCCCTCGCTGACCCCCGCCGGCCCTGGGAGCTCTGCTCTGACCCGCGGGCATGGGGACGGGGTGCTGGCCCAGGCCGCTGTGCACAGCTGGGCCAACCTTGGCATCCGGTGGGGCCCCGGGCCCTTCCAGGCCAGCACACCCGTCCAACCCGATCAGCAGCAGGGGCCCAGGCATGGGTCTGGCTGGGCTGAGTGCGGCCCACAGGCCGGCACAGGCGCTGGGAGGACAGCCCAGATGAAAAGGGCCCCATCAACTGTCAGCCAGGCCGATGGCAGCCATGGGACGCCTTCTGGAAGGTTCTCTGCGGGAGAACGAAGTCAGTCCTGCCTGCTGGCCCTCGGGCTGCTCTTGCAGGACTGAGGACCCCCCACCTTGCCACGTTCTCAAGGTGCCCTGGCACAGGTGTCCCACACAAGTCCCCTCAGGGTCAGGGACCGCTCACCTATCATGCATACTTCCTGTGAAATTCTCCGGGCCTGGTGCCCAACTGGGGTACTCACACACTGGCCAGCCCCTTGGCTACCCAGCAAGGGAAAGGCAGCCAGGGACACCTAGGTTACCCTCTGGTTCCAGGAACCCCAGAGTTGGTGGCCCTTGGGACGTGGACACATTCTTGCCCCCGGGGGCTGAAGACCAGGCTGGCCTAGCACTGCCTTCCTGTCCCCTAGACTGCCTAACAGTCCCCCAAGACACACACTGAACCCCAGCACTGGCCCGGAGCACTGGAGAACGCTGTTCCCTTAAAAGCATCTCTGCCCACAGAACTGGCAGCGCAGGCAGGAGCGAGCCAGTGTGGGTACAGACGGTGGCCACCACAGACCCAGACAGGGGCGTCCCAAAGAAGCACTTGGGGGCTGCAGTGATCCTGGTTCCCACCTGCCAGACAGCCCTTGGCAGCTGTGGGCACCCCACTCTCGCCGGCCTGGGCCCTGCTGCCCCTCCCAACCCTCCCTCCGGGGCTCCCCCCCCCCGCACCTCCCAGGCATAGCAAACCTCAGCCAGCTGCTCCAAATATGACTCGCGGCAGGATCGCTAGCAAGGCTGGCGACCCAGACGCCAGGATTCTGGGGAGGGGGAAGCCTCTGGGCTCCAGGAACCGGAAGCCGGGTTCCAAGGCCCCTCTGCCATCCCGGGAGGGTCACCAGCAGCAGGACCATCTGGCCGGTCACTCTTTTAGCCCGAATCCCCACAAATCAGGCGGCGCTTACCAGGCCCTGCGCCCTGCCCAGGGCGGCTTGCTACCCCCCACCCGCCCCAGGCGATGCCTCCTCGGCCGGGGCTGCCCGCCGGGCCTGGAGCGCTCGCTCTGCCCGGACCTTGTAATTATGTCCCACAGCCGGGGAAACCGCGGGCCTCAGCAGCATCTGGCTGCGGTTGCAAACTTTTGTTTCAAGATGCGCGACTATTTATAGAAGGGAAACTGGTAGGATAGTAATTTCCTAGGAGCTGGAGGAGAAATTGGCTGTGTATTTATTAAAAGGGAGTGGGGGCGCAGCGATTTATTAGGTCCGCGGCCGCGCGGCGGAGGGGGTGGCGCGGGAACGGGAGGCGGCGGCTGTCCCCTTTGGCCGCTTTAGGCGACCCCGGACGTGGCCCGCGTGTAAAGGAGGGGCGGGGGAGGGGAGGCGAGGGGGAGGGAGCGCTGGCGCTGAGGTTTAATCAGTAGCATCCAGCTTAAATTCCCCCGAACAGCGGTTCCATAAATCAAACTTCTTTTTAAATCGGAGGCCAGAGCATATGCGTCCTATTAGAGAATCGGGCGAAGCCACCGCTGTGCGGACGCGCCCCCCTCGGCTCGCTGGCCGGACTGGACCGCCCCGGCTTCCCGGAGGCTGGTGGGTGCTGCCCTGCCCAATGCCCGCGTGCGCCCGAGCTCCGCGCGCTCCCTGCGCCCTGACACCTGGGCGCGCCGCCGCCGCCCTCGCGCGCTGCGCAGCCTCCCGGCCCGCAGGTGAGGCGCAGACCGGAGCCGAGGTCGGGCTGCCCAGCGTGGCAGGGAGGCGCCAGAAGCCACGGCAACATCGCGGGGTACAGGATGGGCGCCGCTGATGGGGCGCCGGGTGCACCGCGTGCGGGATGTGCACAACGGGCAGCGGGCGTGCGCGTGTGGCTCCCGCTAGTGTGCACGCCCACGCGCACCTCTTGGGTGGACACGGAGAAAGTGTCAGGGCCCCCTCTCTGGTCCAGACCCGGCGGGGACGCGCAGACTGTCCGCTCTGCCCCGCTCCCTCGGCCCTCGCGCTGCCTGCACACAGTACGGTCTGCAGGGCCGCGGGACGCCTTCCTGAGCCCGTCCTCTGCGCCCGCCGCTGGACTTCTCCCTGCCTCAGCGGCTTTTCCCCAGGTGCGTGCGCTGCCCCAGCGGCTCAGCAATCCAAGATCTCCAGCCTCCTGCCTATGCGCAGGATCCCCGGCGCCCCTCCCTGGACACCGCTGCCCAGTTCCCCGCCCGCCCCAGCACTGCAGGCCAGGGGTCACACCGCCCACCCTGCGCGCCGCCCGCGGCACTCACAGGTAGCTGCCGCTGGACAGGAGGAGAAAGATCTGCGGGCAATAGACGGAGAGGAGCGCGCTGCGCGGCGACAGCAGGAGCATGGCGGGCCGCGTGCCTGGGGGGCTGGGCAGGCCCCTCCGACAGGGCTCTTGGGCCAGCTGAGGCCGGGGGCTCCACGGCCCTCCCCGATGCAGGGCGGCCGCGCCGGGCGCTAGGGGCCCGGGCTCGCGGGCCAGGAGGCAGTCGTCGCCCGGGCCCCACCGCCAGGGCCGCGCATCGCGCTAGATCTGGGGACGCGGCGGACCCTGCGGCTGGAGGAGAGGGCCGAGGCTAGGGCCGGGCCGGGGGTGGCTGTCCGGCCCTCCGTCCGTCTGTCGGTGCGAACCGGCTCTGTCGCTGCGCTGGCTCACGTCTCCAAGTCTCCCAAGGCGCGCGGCTGCCATTGGACAGGCCGCCCCTACATCCGCCTCCTCGGCGGGGCGGGTTTTTTAAAGGGGAGGCTGACCGGAGAGCGAGCGGGAGGCGGGAGCCGCCCCCAGGGTTTGCCCAAGTTGCCTCGGCCGGGGACGCGCTCACCCCCACCTTCGCGAGCCACAGGGCTCTGAGCTGGCTCTGGAGCGCACCCCTGGGGGTGGCACCCCGAGGTGACAGCACAGAGGCGCATGCTCCTCTTCGGGCTGGGCTCACAGCAGTGGCCGGGCCGCTGGATGTGCCCATGTGCGCCTGTGGGAGCGTGGGCGCAGGTGTGTGTGAACAGACTCCTGCGCGCTGGGGTAGGGGACCTGGGTGTGGACCCCTGCGCGGTGCTGTCTTCCTCGCCAGGGTCCGGGCGGGGGGGACCTGGCAGGGGTGCGCTAGGCAGGCCCCTCTCCTCACACTGGGCGGGGCCTCACCTCCAGCTTCCCCGCCCCCAGCTCTGGCTGTGCTTTGAGGATCTGCTTGGGACCGCTGTGGAGCGGAAAGACACCTTCTAAACAATCCTTTCTTTCTGTAAGGTTGTTTTGTTTTGTTTTGTTTTGTTTTTGCCTAGAAGCACAGGATTGGAGTCCCAGTTCCTGTTTTTCCCCAGTCCTGGCTGCATGCGAGTGTCCCCTGCCGGGGTGTGAACCCTGTCCACTGTGGGGGTGTCACTACCAGGGTCCAGAAGAAAGGCTCCTCCTCCTCCTCCACCCTCATCCCTCCTGCTCCCAGGTCCCCCAGCCCCTCTGCTCCTCCTGACCAGCAGTCCTGAGCAGGGCTGGTCCTGAGGCTTCAGCCACCCAGACTCCAGCAGAGCTGCTCCCTGCCCCACCTTGGCCTCTTCCGGGCCTGGGGCTTGGAGGCCGCTCCATCCAAAAAGTGCCCCAGGGCAGGAGCTGCTGCTCCACAACCCAGGGCCTGTCTCCTTGGGGACTGTGAGGGCCAACTTCTGGTTCCTCTGGTATGGGAGCCCCAGGGCCGTTCCTGCAGGTTGCTGGGTGGGGAGTGCACCTGTGAGGGTGGGGTGGGGGCTGCATGTCGTCCCAGAACATGCAGAAGCACGCAGCACACCAGGGTGGGCTCGGGGAGCACGGGTTACGGAAAGCCCCCCAGCACCCACCATCTCTGAACTGGGGTTGGAACCTTTATGACCCTCGAATCCCAACTGCCGGGATTCTGAGCCGGTGGACTACGGCGTTTGGAGGCATCCCCTGGGTGCCACTTAGGCTGTGGTCTCTCGGTGGTTCTGGTAAAAGGGGCTTTACAGATGTCCCTGCCAGGACCCTACTCGGCCAGGACAAAGGCCCCAGGACACCCCACTCTCCCCAGCCACAGGAAGGAAGGCTGCATGGGTAACCAGCTGCCGCCCCAGGACAGGCCGAAAAGGCTGGGAGCTGGGACTCAGGCCCCAACCTCCTCCTCCCCCACTGTCCCCTCCTGCCTACCCGATTCCCCTGAGATAGCGCACACAGGAAGCAGCCAGCCGGGTGACTCCCTTCCCTGCCCGCCCTTCCCTTAGGGGCGTGAGGGACTCACCAGGGGCAAAACACCCCTCTGAGGCTCCTGGGTAGGGTGAGGACCTCCAGGAGAGGAGCCTGGCAGTGCTCCCCGCTTCCTGCAGTTTGGGGGGAGGGGCTCAGCCTGGCTCGGGGTTCCACTGAGTCTGGCTCACCTGCTTTTTCTGTCCCGGCCCGGGGTGGACAGAGCCCGTATCCCTCTTAGAGACCAGGCAGGGGCGCAGACCTCCATGCCTGGGGACGAGCCCCCCCAGGGGCCCCGGCTGCCTGACCCTCAGCTCCTGCTACTTGGGGAGTGGGGGCTCTTTCCACTGCCTGTGGGGGAGGAGCCACAGTGGGCCCCAGCTTTGCCACTGATCCCTGTGTCAGTGACTTGGCCTCCTCCCTCCTCCGGACAGTGACTTGGCCTCCTGCACTGCTTCCTAATCCTTAAAGCCCAGAGAGCTAAAGCCCCAAACCAGGGCTTGCCAGGAGCTGCCCAAGGCCTCCTCCGGGGGGGAGCCAGGCAGCAGGGATGGCACCCAGGGGCGCCAGGTGTCTGGAAGACAAGTGGCCGGCCCACCCCAACCCCAGCGGCTGGACGCAGGCGCCCCACATCTCCATAAACAAACACGCAGGGACACAGCCTGCCCACAGACTACAATAAACACAGCCACCAGGAGCAGGGCAGGCGCCCGCCCAGGCCTGCAGCGCTGAGACCAGCGCCCAGGCTTCCAGTCCTGTTCCGGGGGGGCCCCTACTTGGGCCGCGGTTTCTCCGCCTGCAAAACTGCGGAGGCAAAGAGGATTGGAAGGGTTCGAGAATCCACCGACCGCCTGGGAAGCCTGTCTCTTCACGGGTCCTGCGGGTCTACTCACAAAGGGCCGGTGGGTGTACCGGGCACACAGTAGGGGCATGGCAGGATGGGGCGATGGGGTGCGGCTACCCCAGGGCCGATGGCACGGGGCAGTGGGCGCCACCTGCGAGGTGCACCGTACTCCCTCCGGGTCACACCACCCTCCACCCCCAATCGAGAGAGGCCGAGACAGATTCTGTCTAAAGGAGATCGCAGCTCAACAGGTAAGGACTCGGCTGGGTTCAGGAATGTGGAAATACGACTCGGGGCAGCTACCGCAGCTAGCAGCGCGCGGCCGCCGGGTGCCGCCCGCCCGCCGGGCCGCGCAAGGGGGAGCGCAGCGAGAGGGGGCCGGGCCCGGAGTCCTGGGCGGGCGGGGGCGCGGGCCCTGGACCGAGCCCGAGGCGGCCGGGCCAGCCCCGCAGCCCATCCCGAGCCAGCCGGACGAGTTGTCAAGGTAATTTCAACACGTCCGGGTGATGGATAGAGACGCGGGGCCGCGGTGGCTGCGGGGCCTGCACGCGCGCCGCCCGGTGCGCGCCCCCTTCCCCCCTCCCGTCCGGCCTCCCCGGCTGCGGACGCCCCCCGCCCCCCGCCTGGCGCGCCCTCCGGGCGGCGAGCGCTCGGCCCGGGCTCGGCGCCCAGAGCAGCCCGGGGGAGGGAAGGCGCGTCCCGCTCCGGGGCCCGAAGCCCAAACAGGTGAAAGTAGGCGCCGGGCACGCTCGCCGCTACCCGCGCGCCCTGCGCTCGTCTCCCGCCCCTGCTCTGCACCCTTGGGAGCCCGCGGCATTGGGGCCCGGGTGCCTCTGCGCGGGGCCGGGCGCAGGTCCTATGCACTGGGCGCCCTGGAACCCGAGCGCAGCCTTGCGCTCCCCGTGCCCACGTCCCCGAGGGGACCCGCCGCCCTGGTACTCACCCGAGCTTCACGTAGAGGACGCCGAAGCAGAGGAACACGTAGAAGATCCACTCGCGAGAGTTTCTGTGCATGATCCAGGGCGGGGGGCTGCGCCATAGACAGCGGCGGCCGGGGGACGCGCGGGCCCGGCGGGGGCGGGCAGGGGCTGGGGCTACGAGCGGAGCGCGCTCAGCCGGCGCTGCGGCTCGGGCGGCCGGCAACGCGCGGGCGCTCGGCGCGCGCAGCCACCATGGTGAGCCCGGGGCGCCGCGGCCGCCGCGTGCGCCCCGGAGAGGCACCGGGGCCCGGGACCGCGACCTCGGAACCGCGCTGGGCGACCGCGGGTCCCTACGAGCGCGGGCCAGGGCCAGGCGCGGCGGGCGGGCGCTGCCTCCACGGGCGCAGCCGCCTCGGGCCGTGCGCGCCTCGCCGAGCGCCGCGGCGGCCAATGTGTCCGCACTTGTCGGGCTCCCCAGGTGACTCGGGCCCGGCAAGCGAGCCGCAAGCAGCGAGCGCGCCCCAGGTAGGAGGATCCGCCTCCCGCCCGCCTCCTCGCTCGCCGCGCGCTCTCTCGCTCCCCGCGCTCCCCTCCCTTTTCTCCTCTCTCCCCCGTGACACAGACGCATCTACCCCGGACCCCTCCCCGCCGGCTCCCTCCTGACCGCTTTCCCGGGCGGGGGCGGGGGCGGGGGAAGGCGCCGCCCGGAGACACCTGCGCTCCTGCGCCCGCGAGGGTGGGGGTGGGGGCGGGGCGGGGGCCGGGCGAAGACCCGTGCAGGTCCCGGTGGCCCGTGGGCTTTCGTTTCGAGGAGGGGATGGAGTAGGGGACTGAGAGACCGTCCACCCCATCTCTTATCTGAACGCACGTCCGTTCCCCCGCCCCAGAAATTATCCACGCGGGGTCCCCTGGCCCACACCCTCAGCGCCCCCCCCAGCACTGCCTCCCGCAGACCCGATGTGACACACGCGCGCGCACACACACACCCACGCGCAGACGCGCGCGCACACACTCGGGGGCCCAGCATTGCAGCCAGCGGCGTCAAATTGGAGACTTGGAAGAGTGACAGACCAGCCTAGCCACAGGCCAATCGGTGGCATGGGTGACCTCCTTGACCAAGCACCATGAAGGAGGGCACAGGACACCGAGGAGTCACCGGGCCTCGGGCGCAGGCTTCTGGCTCGCCCACCCCGGTGGTCTGCACCCGGATGGCACCACTAGGCTCAGGGCCCAGGCTGAGTGACACAGAGCGACGTGGGCTTGGCCTTGGTGCCCCCATCCCGGGGCGGGCCTGGCTCTGTTCCGTCCCACAGGTGGCACCAGGAGCCCACGGGCCCTGCCACGCAAAATCTACCTGTCCTCAGACAGGGGGG
>PVJX010018193.1:0-15246 GCA_004027295.1 Dolichotis patagonum
TATTTCTCCCTTTTGTCATGTTTTTGGTTCCTTCCATACAAGTGTACAGTGTAATTCCCAGACCCTTTTCTTGTTGTTTAAGGCTCCTCTAGAGGGTGCAGGCTAGGAGCTTTAGCCCTCTTCAATAGGTTATCAGAGATTAGAGTTCACCCACGGGCAGTGTGTGCTAGCTCCTCCCTTCTGGGCCAGTCAACCTTTGGAGGCCTTTACTGCGTCAGTGTGCACTGATCTCAGGGAAGTAACTGAGTCCCCGCCAGGGGCGTGGCCTAGTTCAAGCGGATTCCACCAATCCGATCGGCGAGGGGAGTAACCAGCTGAAGCCACTTCCTTATGGAGTTAGGGCTGTCCTGCCCAAATCCAACATGTTGTCCAGTCAGTTTCCCCTTTCCCATGGGAGGGTCTTATTCTCATGACTCACAGTGTCCCCGAGAACTGCTGGACTGCCCAACCTCCGACTTCAGCGCGGCTGAGGTGGCAATTCATGGTGCCTCTGGGTGGGTCGTGCGCAGTGCCGGTCCCGGTGAGCTGCACACCAGGCTGTTCACCTCCAGGCTCCAGCGGCTCAAGCCAGTCGCTTTGGCTCGGATCGCTTGTTCAGGTCGGGCGGAATTCAGGCGTTTCGAGGCGGGTGCTGTGCTCTCGGATCTTATCTTCACTAATAGTAGCCCCAGGACCTCTTATTCGAGCGGGTTTTTGCGCTTTGGTTTCTTTCTGGGTTGTGAGAGTCTATCTCTCTCTGTTTGGGTCTCTCCAGGGTGTTTTATTCTGGCATTTGAGCTGTCTCTCTCAGAGAGGGTCTCTCTCCTGCTACCTACCAGTCTGCCATCTTGTCTCTCCTCCCCTGGCCAGGATTTTAATAATAACAATCTCTCTGAATTCTTTTTTTTTCTTTTGGTACTGGGAATTGTACCTAAGCTTGCCAGGCAAGTGCTATGCCATTGAGCTACAATCCCCTGCCCTCTTTGAATTCTTAATAGTTTCCATGAAGAGAAATTTTGAATACAATACCACTTAATAATATTTACAATTTACAAACTTGTTTTTTCTCATGAACAAATTTATCAGAAATATCATGACAATCCAGACAAATTTTGAATCCAAATGAATTTTTTAATTTCAAAAATACCAAAATAATGATGGAGCCTTATTTGCAAAGCTGGACTAGCCCTCCTCAACTGACCCTGATACCACAAGAAGTACACATCAACTACAAAGAGCCAGGTCTACACAATTAATGTAAAGACAGATTCAGAGCTGCTCCTTCGGGGCTTCTCTCCGCAGCGGCACTACCCTACATGCTTGCGTGCCCAATGCACCCTCTGCACTTGGATCCCTGCTACTAACCCAGGGAATCTAGAACATGAGCTTCTCCTGCTGCCTCACAAGCTCCTTGCTCACAAAAGGCAACAAGGTGTTTTGGGCGGAGCTTTCTGAGATTCAGGAGGGAGAAGAAAGAGCTGGAAGTGGCCCAGCATGCTCATCACCTGTACAGTACTGGGGCAGGCCATGGGGCTTTGTACCCATTTAGCTACCCTCAGAAGACCCCAAGAAGACTGCTTAGGTTCAGGTCCCTGGGCTCTGCCTGCAGCTCATCCAGGGGCCCAGGAAGTAATCCACAGCGTGTGACATACTCTGTAACACATTCTTGAGTACTCCAGCTGAGAGATCTGCTTTGTGCTAGTAATTATTCTGCTTCCCTTATTTTCAACCTATCTCCTGCTTTGTCTTTTATGTTTGCAATTAAACCACATCTATATTGCATTATAAAACAAAAATTCACTTTTACTCATACTCTGAATATAACGATATGCAATGTAGTAATTGTTACTCCCCTTTATCTTGTTTTGAAACTGTTTTATTGTCATTTTTACTTTTTTTCTGTTTAAAATAAAAATAAATAAATTTCTGGAAAGAGTAGTGTATACTTTTCTCCAAATTATTCCCAATCATTCTTTTCTCGAACCACTGTAACCTAGATTTTCATGAAACTATACTGGCAAAAGTTATAGGCAAACTTCTGATTGCTTTAATGTTTAGCTGTAAGTCCTTATTAGTATTTGGTACGATTGATCATATCTGCCTGTGAGAACATTCTCTTCTCTACAGAATGGTTTACATTTAAAACAGTAAATATATATTGGACACTGGATAGCCTATGGTGAACATGTAAGACACAGTCTCTGTGCAATTGAAGTGCAAATGGAAAGAAATTGAAAATTGGGCTGGGGGTTTAGCTCAGTGGCATAAGTGCCTGTGTGGCAAATGTGAGGTCGTGAGTTCAATCCCCAGCACCAAAAAAAAAAAAAAAAAAAAAAAGAAATTGAAAATTGATTATCAAAGTTTGAGACTTCTGAAAAGATAAACATTTCCATGATACTAAAATCAAGAAGGAATTTATCACTTTGGCTTAATGTATATAAATTTCTGAGTACTCTAAACTATTCCTTTATAATTAATTTTTTAAAAAGTCACCTCCTGTAATCCCAGCTGAGGCAGGAGGCTCACTCTTAGTTCGAGGCCAACATGGACTAGATAACAAGTTCAAAGCTAGCATGAACTACATAGTGAGATTCTGTCACAAACACGCACACAAAAGTCTTAGAGAAAAACATGTTACAAGGTAATTTCACTGGCTCTTAATGGGGGAGATATTTGGAAGTATTGATTTAATTTAATCCAGGAAGACTGATTTCAAGTAATCTCACCTAAAAGGGAAGTGGATCAAGAGATTGCCGGTAGGAAGGAAGAGAGAGGGGATTTTAAAAAGGAATTAGGATAGATTATGTACAACCAACTCCAAGCAAAGAATGTACACATAATATATTACAAACATTATGCACATTAGGTACTAAAAAAACCCTAAAATCTTTCTCTATCAAATATGAATCAACTTCCAGGAAGACTTTGGATCTTACCCAATTTATGTGTAAATCCTTATGTATAAATCCTTGCTTCACTGCCTAAATTATCAAAGGGCCAAAAAAAACCTTTTCATGTCAGTAGAAATACAAAATGACAATTTCCCTTAAAGAATACTTTTACTTTGAAAAAAATGAAAAAAAAAATGCCTTGAATAATTTATTTATTTACAGTGCAAAAAATCGAACCTAGGACCTTTGCACTGAGCTATATCCTCATTCCTTAAAAAAAAAGAACAAAAAATTTTTTTTCAAGACATAATCTTGCTAAATTGCCCAGGCTGGGCTGAAACTTATCTTTCTGCTTCAGCCTCCAAGAGTACTGGAATTAAAGGTGTGCACCACCACTGGCTGACTGCCTTGAATGTTTTAGGATTTTACTTTTTCTCACAGAAAGAGCTCCATACCCATTAACCAGGTCAATTTATTAACTGCTGGGAAATTGATGGGCAACAGAATATATACTCATCAATATACAATGTGCTAAGCATCTTGCTCAGCAATACAAAGAATATGATAAAACTGGATTCTGGAATCTCACAAACTAGTCAGAAAGAAAAAAAAGCAGGCTTCGTATTAGCATAAAGCTCATCTAGAACTTTTAATTCTTCCTTTCTTCTCCCTTTCTCTTTTTCTAAATTACCTAGGCTGCCCTCTAATTTGTGATTCTCCTACTTCTGCCTCCCAAGTGCTGGAATTTTAGATGTGCATCTATTGGCTATGCTTCCTATTTGTGTGAGGCTTAAAGGTTTAGGATCAAGCCATGATCCTGTATATGCTAGGAACTAGCAAAAAACTCTAAGGAAGGAAACACAAGGTTGAATTTGTTTTTTAGATGGTTGTCTTAAATATTTTTGCAACAGACTAAGTCTGGAGCAGCTCAAGTCAGTGAAAAATAGTCAGTGAAATGTATACAGTAGCAAAAGGAACTCAAGAGATGAAAAACTTGACAGATGTCTAGAAGGGGGATGAACCAGTTTAGGACTGAGACTGTTCACCAGCAAATCACAGTATCTTGTTCAGAGCAGGCACTCAATAGACACTGTGGAGTGAATGAAAGATAATGAATGAATGAGCACAGCAGGGTGGCAGACACCTCTGATGGCAAAATTTAGGCCCAGCTCGGGCAATTTAGTGAGACTCTGTCTCAAAATAAAATATTTTTAAGAGTTCAAAGGCCTTGGGTTCAATCTCTAGCAGTACACACACACACCTAGAATGGGTTAAAGTAGCATGTATCAGGAGCCCTGAAAGCAAATGTATGCTCCTTTAATAGAAACTGAGTGCTGATTGTTTTAATCCCGCCCAACCCTATGAGGTAGGCATTATTTCTGTTATTCAGGAGAGTAAACTCAGAGGCAATACGGAGGCCATACACACTGCTTGAGGGGCTACAACAGGTCTGAAACTAGACTGGAAGGTCCGACAGCCAAGGACCCCTGCTTAAAACTTACACTGCTTAGCCCGGACAGAGGCTTACCTAGTGTCATGATTATGTAAAGCCTACAAGCTGGGAACTCCAACAAATGTTGGTAACTTCGAACGAGAGGATAAATGGGCCCCCTAGAACGTCCCTGTCACCCTGTCACAAGATGACCAGGCAGGTGAGTCACAGGAACGCACAACTGCCCCAAGGTCCCAAGAGGGGCGGAGCCTGATGCCCGGAGCGTGGAGACCACCAGCGAAGACTCACAACGGCTCGCGAGCGCCCCGGGCCGGGAAGAAAACGAGAGGGCGGAGCAAACAGGCGCAGGCGCATTGCAGGCATCTAGTCCAAGCCTGCTGGGTGTTCAACGCCACAGGGAGGAATGACGTGATTTCCGGCGGCAGGTAGTTAGTGCTTCCGGGTCGCGGTCACTTTGAGCCAGTTATCTGGGTGACTTCTAGGCGGCCGCGGCGCAGTCCATCCCCTCCCCCTTGCCGCAGTTCCGCTCGCGTTCCTCTTTCCCTTCCCCCTCTAGGTTTTTCTCCCAGCTTCTGCCCCCGTTCTCTTTGGATCGACGCACCGTGACCCGCAGCTGCATTTGGGAGGTGGGTGAGGTGGCATAGAGAGCCTGGTTTGGCTCTGTCTCCACCTATCCACTCACCACCTTGTCGCGGGTGTCCACTGTTTTGCCCCTTACGCCATTTTCCTGCCCACGGAGGTGGTCTAATCGCGCTCTAGGTCTCGTGTTCTTGAGTGCTGGGGGCCGCAGGCAGCGAGGAATTGTTTTTGGGACGTGCGGGTGTGAGAAATTCGTGGTGACGGACGAGTGTTGGGGTGTAGCTAGCTCCCTGAAGGCAGGTGGGAGACGGTTTTGATGGGTGGGTGGTGGGTAGAGTGCGGGAGCAGACAGTTATAGACCAGTGAGTGTTCATTTCAGGGTTTGTCTTTGGAATGGCAAGCTTGAAATTGTGTTGTCTGAGAGGCGTTGTCAGCCTTGACTGTAGGAACGATGCTGTTGATAGAAAAGCGAGGGATTCATGTATCTAATATGGTTTTAAAGATAAGTAGTTTACGCAAAAAGGCTTCATTCATCCATGAATTCAATGTGCCCTGTTTCTTTTCAGTAAGGAATTGACATGTAGTAAGCTTTTGATGATGGCTTGTTTACTAAATGAATTTTGGTAGGGCACAGTTGTCATCTGTGTAGCATTTTCTGTTCTCATGTAAATTTCTTAAAATGAAAATCATGATCTGATAATTCACGGTTATCTGTGATACTGGTCTCTTAAATTCTGAAATGTGAGTTTTTAAAAACCCAACTAAGTGAAAAAAATAAAAAGGTGTCTTTTTGGAGTGCTGTGCATCTTTAATCTCATATATTTGTACAAATGTAATTTGAAGATTATTTGAGGGTGAGGAAAATAAAGTGCTGTGGAATTTAGATCCCTGAAGAGTATGACGTCTCTGATTTTTTTTTTTTTCCCCTCGTACTGCTTTATAGGAGAGGTTGCAAAACTGAAAAAGGATTTTTTTCTTTTGGGGGGAATTAACGCAAATCATTTAAGATAAATTTCTAAAAGGACCAAGACATAGGAGAAAATGAAATAAGCCAGTTTCAAGAGGGAAAATATCAGTTTTATTGATATCTTTTAATATTGTAGTCTTATATTCATCAACTGATAAATACTGATAAAAAAAACCTCATTTTTCTCATTTGTTTTCAACTAAGGGACCAACCTTGAATAGTCAGTTCAAATTAATTAGGTTTATTTTTATGTCAAGTACTTTAGATATAGTAATTGTTTAGTAAATATTTTTAATTGCCATGTAGACCAGTAATTTTACTGTTCTCTGTATTCAAGCTGTCATGATGGTTTCTGATACCTAGTGTAAATGTTTTTGATACAGGAAAGATGAATGGGCGGGCTGATTTTCGAGAGCCGAATGCAGAAGTTCCAAGACCAGTTCCCCGTAACTATCATATTATGTATTTATAATTAGAAGCACTTTGTGTAAAAAGGATATTTCATTGAGTAACTGTAGCAGCTGGTTTGGCTTTTTGAGGCAGTCACAAAGGGCTCTGCTCTTGTTTTAATGCTATGCTGGTGCCATCTTAAAATTCTTAGTAATTTCAGTAAAATGTCTTACATTTTGATTTTGCACATAGTCGAGTATATTATGTAGCCAACTCTGATGAGCAGGTAATGCTACTAGATTCTGTTTGGATTCAAAGTTTGCTACAAGTGCCAGGGATATAGTTCAGCCATACAGCGTTTGCCTGGCAAGTGTGAGGTCCTGAGTTGGGTCACTGGTACCAAAAAAAAGAAGTTTGCAAGCCAGTTGTTTCATTACTTCATTTTTTAAAAAATTGCTGGATATCTTTTATTAATATTTATACTAAGCTAATTTTTCAGTCTTGGTTTTATTATTGGTATTTTATATTTTCCAATTTTCTTTGGTGAAAAGTCATAGGGGCTGATTACATTCCAACAGAAGAAGAAAGAAGAATGTTTGCAGAATGCAATGATGAAAGCTTCTGGTTCAGATGTGAGTTAAGTTTTTTTATCAGCATGCTTTGATCCATAATTTGTACCTAATATTTTAACTTGAATTTTTATTTGAAGTTAGAGTAACTCCATATAGAACAAATTGTCACACTTTGGTTTAGTATGGTTGTTGGTAAAAGAGCAGCCTCTTTCAAGGAGATAAGAGGTAGGTATGCTTATTTTAAAGTCGTTGGAGAATTTTTTTCAGAACAATGGGCCAATTTCATGAATAATAGTAATATTTATTGAGTGTACATGGATTTTATAAAAACTGTGTGGGGTTGGTCACTGCTGCCCTTACTTTATAAATGAAGGCATTGAAATTTAGAGATGTTAAAAGAGTTAACTAGTGCTACATGGCTGGTAAATCATGATGTCCGAATGTCTGTCTGAAACAGAAACTCCTGATTTTAATTCTTTTAATCACTACATAACAAAAATTGGTTAGTTCCCATTTTATTATTGTGAAATGTTATTATACCACCAACTCCTGATTTTTGTCTAGAAAACATATATCAAGGTTTTATTTTTTTAAAAACAATATTGAAAGAACTATATAAAACACAGTCTTTTAAACAAAACCTAATATTATTTCACCTGAAAACTAGTCCTTTACATTTGTAATGTGGTAATTGGAACAAAAGGGATGGTGAAATTTTAAAGTGCAAGGAAGCAAATTGATAAGGAAGGTATATATTTTTGACAGTCACCCCAGTATATATACTTACAATGTACAGGAGACTGCTTGGAAGACAAGTTTCATGAGATAGTCTTTGTCCTGATGTAGCTGAAACAAAGTTAACACATGAAACATACAGAGAAAGATTGTGTTCATAGCTTTAGAAAGAATTGTAAGAGATAATTGTAATTGAGCAAAGGCAGAATCTATAATAACTTTATCACTATTAGAGACTTAAGGCTGAACTGATGGAGCAGAAGTCTTTCTTGAGAATAAAAAATAAAGCAGTAGTGAGGAACTAAAAATTCGACTTACATGTTTTAGGTTCTTGTGCAGTGGGAATAATATGTTTGTTTTCAGAGTATGATTAGTGTGCATTGTGGGTTAGAAAAATGAGAGGTTGTACTTGGTGAAATCTTTTATGAGCTTTTGGTGATAACTCAGGCTTATAGTTGTTGAGAAGTAGTTGACTGCATTGCCATTTGGACTTGAAAAAATGGCCTGGTAATGAAAGACTTTTGAAAGGACATGTAGTAGAGTTTCAGAAAGACTGACAAATGAGGAATGAAGGAAAAGAGGTAATAACTTTGAGATACTCCAGTTTATGACATTGCTGATTAAAAGGTATGGTTAGAATTTTTTGTTTGTAGGAAGAAATAAATTTAGTATGATAACTTTGCATTCATTGTGGAACGAATTACTTCACATCTTGATGACAATAGGATTAGGAAAAAGACAAGTCTGGTGATAGTGTGGGAATGTAATGGTTAGGCTAATGGTTATATAAATACTGTAGTATCCAGGTTTGTTTTGGGCTGATAAATTTATGCCATTGTATGTTTAACATTCTACATAGCTGTAATCTTTTATGTTAAAAGTACATTAAAGGGTATTAAGCTATAGGCAAGATTTCTGTGTGTCTTTTAATAGTAGGATGTATGGTATGTGAACTGTAAGAAATAAGTAATTTTTGTATATTGAAAAGATTAAGGGGCTGGGGATTTAGCTCAGCGGCATAAGCGCCTGCCTTGCAAGCGCGTGGTCGTGAGTTGGATCCCCAGTACCGGTTAAAAAAAAAAAGAGAAAGAAAAGATTAATCCCAAATTGAATACGCAAAAAGCATGTACTAAGGTCAGGCTGAAAAAAAAAACCAGCTTGTTAACTGTATATTGTATGTGGTTTACTAGGAAATTAATGCAATGAAAAATTAACTAGCAGCAGTTATAGGAGCAATGACTTTTTTTTCGTTTGGTGGTACTGGGGATTGAATGTCAAGCTTTTGCACTCAGCTACATCCCCAACGATTTTTTATTTTGAGATGGGGTCTCTTTAAGTTGTTACGTTGCCCAGGCTGAGCTTGAATTTGTGATCCTCCTATCTCAGCCTCAGAGTGCTGGAATGACAGATGTGCAACACTGTGCCCAGCCAGTAATTGACTTAAAGCAGAAATAACCTAGTTGAATAACAATAGACATTCAATGCATATGAAACTAGCTGTAACCAGATGGTAAGAAATTCAACATATAATTATCAGGAGAACTTGGTAGACACATGTTAGGAAATTTTGTACTGTAAGGTTTGTATCTGCAGGGTTGGGGGTTTAGCTCAGTGGTGCAGCACCTGCCTGGCAAGCATAAGGGAGGTCCCAAATTCAATCCCTAGTAACCCTCCCCCCAACTTCTACCTTCAAATAAGGTGTTCTGTGTAGTATGTGACATTTCCATATTATGTAAATGAATAATCAATTCATATAGCTGGAGAATATAAACTTGGGGCTGTTAATGTGAAAAGGATCATGAGGAAAGCAGTTAGGAATTTGTAGAAAAGTACCAGTGGTAATTTTTATATCTTTTTGAGATCAGTTAAATATATTCATCTTGATTTAAAATTAGATTTACTGATTTATACTTTTTTCTTTAAGATAATGTTGTTTCATCTCTAACCAATGTTAATTGCAAAGTGTAACTATGAAAGTATCTTATTTCCAGTTGTTTAATATTGTAACCCTACCTACTGCCCCCAAACAAATGAAGTGTGTCTGGGCCCAAACACACACAAGTAATGAAAAAATCAGTACACAAAAGATCAACTTAGTTGCATATTAGTTCTTAATTGCATATTGCAGTAGCTCTTGGCCTCTGGGATTATTGAAAAATCATATTCTGATTTGCATCAGTTTTAGATTGTATGAAAATATTTCATATATGTGTATCCGTGGGTTTCAAATGAAGAGTATGATCAAGGAGACCATGGACTCTACCCCTCCTGACTATCTGAATTTAAATCCCAGATACTAGCTGTGAGGTTGTGGACAAGTTCCTGTCTATGTTCTTGTTTCCTGATCTGTAAAACAGTGATAATAATTGCCTATCACATGGAATTGTTACGGGGATTAATTCAGTTAATTCAATTTAATTCTATAAATGTTGGCTATCTTTATTAAATGGCTGTTGATACTATTGTGATTATGAAATAAAATTTCCTATTAAAAATTGTGAATTTTCGAGTAGCATTTTATTGGGAGGAGAGAAAAGTACAAGGAATTGTAGGGATCCTTGTATTAGATATAGCTGGGACTGTGGTTATAAAGTAGAGTAGGTTTTAGTCAGCAGTAGTTTTGATTTGCCTAAGGAAACATTACATTATATATAACAGACTGAAATTGCATAATGTAATGGACTCCCTTACATGGATGTAAGATTTGAGTTTTGACTGAGCTGTACTACAAATTAACCATTCATATGATCTTGTAGATATCAGTTTTATTCTGATTAAGAGGACTAAATAACATTTGATGTCTTTCATTTTTACCATTATCTTTCAATGTGACATAAGATAGAATTTATGAGTTAGACCTAAACCATTATGCTTTTATAGCATGAGAAGTTAAGAGGTGTATACAAACAGGGGTGAATAGAAGAACCAGTATTAGAATCTCCTGATTGTTGCTCTTTGCATTAACTGATTGTTGCTCTTTGCATTAACTGAAGAAGCGTTGTCCAGTGTAGAGATGGCTAACTCATCACCTTTTAAGCTTATATAATTCTTCAGTGTTCTATGTTGCAATCCTTGAACCAAACTGAACTTATGCTATAATTTAAAGAGATTTGTCCTTTATAGCAAATTGAACTTATGCTATAATTTAAAGAGATTTATGAAAAACCATAAATCATAATACATGAAGGCATCTAACAAGCCAGCATTAAAGAAACCATTTTCCCAACCAAGGTAAAATCTGTTAGTAAGTAGAATAGTAAGGAGTCGAACCTTAGGGTTTCTACCCATTGTGCCTAATGGTGGAGCCCTATTCTAGAGTTAATGGATTTTACTCATAAAGTTTCGCTAACAATTCAAATGTCTTAATTATTTCAATGTTTAAATTGCCCATGTATAATTTAAACCAGAGTTGAGCAAAACTACAGATCTTTTTTTATGTAGTGAACTAAAATGGTTTTTATATTTTGAAGTGATTAAGGAAAAAGAAAGGAGGAAGACTATTTCATTGCATGTACAAATTACATAACATTAACATTTTTGCATCCATAAATCAAATTTTATTTGAACCCCACAGCTGTGTTCATGAGTTTGTGTATTGTCTATGAATGCTTTTGCCATAAAACAGGAGTTGAGTAGGTAGGACAAAGACTGAATAGACCACAAAACCCCAATATTTATCATCTGGCTCTTTATAGAGCAGATTGTCAACCCCTGGTTAGGAACAGCATTGTTCACTATGGTAATCACTGACCACATGTAGTCATTTAATTTACAGTGAAAGGATATAAAGTAAAATCAAGAAAAGGAGCGTTGGGTGAAGTCCAGAGGAAGCCAGGTACAAGCTTCTAAGGGACTTCTCCCAATGGAGCCCTATACAAAAGATATTTTTAATCTGCCATGCAGTAACAACTCTTATTAAATGTTATCTTATGGAACTTTGTTAGCTGGGGATTTAGCTCAGTGGTTTAAGCGCCTGCCTGGCAAGCTCGAGGTCGTGAGTTCAATCCCCAGTACCAAAAAAAAAAACAAAAAACAAAAACAAAAAACGGTGGAACTGTTTTAGAAACTCATTGTTAAGGATATTTTTATTGAGGACTGGTCCTGTGGGCACTTTCAACCTGGTAAGTACCTAAATACCAGACTCCCAGATAAAAAAGCAGGTATTTAGTGTGAATTGTGTTTGTATAAACAGGTGAGGCATAGTGAGCCACATCTATTAATGTAGGAAACTGTACTAGTCAAGTGCTCAGACCAAGTTGCTTTGCCATATTAGTAAGCTAATTAGCAACTCCCATCCTTGTAGAAAATTGTTACTGCTTGTGTAGATAAGAGTTATTGATAGCTTTTTTTTTTTTGGTACCGGGTATCAAACTCACAACCTTGTGCTTGCCAGGCAGGCGCTTATGCCACTGAGCTAAATCCTTGGCCCTTTTCATGTAGTTTTATTAAATGTTTAACATAGACTTTTTTTATTCTTGTCCCCGGCACCTTGTGACTATGGTCAAATGTATTTTGGGTTAGTGTAATACAAAGTTTAAAAACTTGAAATCTGGTATTAGATTTCATTAGATTCTGAGACCTGCCATTGAACCAGCTGTATGGCCTTGAGCAAGTTTCTTATGTCTGTAAGCTTCAGTACCCTTATCTTTAAGATGGTGATAATATTATCTACCTGGTAAATACTGTGATTAAAAAGTATATAAGACAGCAGCACATAAGGTATTTAGCATGCTGCATGGAATTTAGTAGCTTATTTGTAATTTGCTTCTAGCTTCTCCTGTGTTCTTTTTTTCCTCCTTTATTTAACTTTAGAAGTAGCTTTTAGTCAATGTTGTCTTAATGATTATTACCTCTTTTGGAGCATAAGTCTAGGTGGTTTTTGAATTATGTTGTTTACTATTTTGTAATGTTTTTAATTTAAAATGCTTTAACTTTTTAACCATCTGTGTATACAGTACAGCTTTTAAAATAGTCTCTTTTAGTTATAAAATTTATTCCTAGATGGTTTAAATGATATTAATTCCCTACTGAACTTGATAAAATATTTTCCTTTGGTTAATATTGACAAGTCTTTTTCTTCTTATAGCTGTACCTTTGGCTGCCACAAGTATGTTGATTACCCAAGGACTAATTAGTAAAGGTAAATATTTAAACTTTGAATTTAGTTTTTAAAATGTTATGTTTATTTTTGTGATTCTTAAATAAGGAAAGATGATTATCTTATTAAGTGTGATCGTTGGTGAATTTCTCCAGTGTTAGAAAAGTTTTGTATGTGTGGAATCACCAGTTGATTGTCTTGATTTGAGAATTTGTTGCTGTCCTGCACAGAACATCGTTAACAATCTGCAAAAGCAAAAACAAAAACAAAAACACCCCTTAAAACTTGTGGATAGTTTGCAGGTAGAACAACAAAGCTAGTGTACGTGGGTGACTCAGTTGCTACACTCTTACTTTCTTAGAACTGCAAATTATGAGACCCATTCCAGACCTAGTTAGTCAGAATCTCTGAGGTAAAGTTCTGTAATCTGTTTTAACAAACTCAGGTGATTGTTGGGCATTGGTTTAAAGTCCAGCAGCTGCCAGGTAGCATAGTGTACACCTGTAATTCCAGCACTCAGGGAAGCTAGAGCCAGGAGGATCACAGGTTCAAAGTCCTGCCTGGACAACTTAATGTGAGACCTTATCTTTGATTAAAAATAGTCTCAAAAACTCAAAAAATAATCAATGCTGCCAAGGCTGTGGGGAAAAAGAAACCCTTCTACACTGTTGAAGTATAAACTAGTACCAATATGAAAATCAGTAAAGAGATGCCTCAAAAAACTAAAGTTAGAAATTCCAGTTTCTCAGCTATTCCCCTTCTAAGTTTTTTCCTTAAAGAGTTAAAAGCATCGTATTATAGTGATGCATGCATACCCATGTTTATAGGTCTACAACTTACAATAGCTAAATCTTGGAAGCAACCTATATGTCTTTCAGCAAATGAATGGATAAATAAACTGGTATATACATGCAATGGAGTCTCCTAACTCATCCCTAAAGGACAAATTTGAGTCATTTGTAGGAAAATAGATGCACCTTGAGAGCCTAAAGCTTGGTGAAATAAATACAGAGGCTTAAAATAGTGAATGGTTTCTCTTATACAAGAAACCCAAAGTGTAATTTAAGGTGCAAAATGAAAGAGGAAACAAGGAGGTGGATCTTTTGCAGATAAATGAAAAAGGGATCTTCAGATGGAAGGAGAGGAGGAGAAGGGCAAGGAAAAAGGGTTAAAATGCAATACCAACTCCCCAAGGTGCATGTATTCATTATGTATCAAAAATACATTTTTAAAAATGTTTTAATTTTTTTTTTATTTTAAAGGGAGTAAAACAGAACAGTAAAATGAAACAAAACAGTGATAGGACAATAGGAAATCTCTAATCATAACTATATTGCATATTGTTATCCACTAAATAGTTACTCAGACCACTGGCCTCAGGTTTGCAAAGTCAGTCAAACAGCATAAATGTCAGTTTGCTTCCCTACTTCAGTTATTATCATCTCAGCCTGTGTCACATCTGGTTTGTATTAACTTTTTAAAAGGGGCCTGGAGGCACATCTTTGTGTGAAGGCCCAGTACCTGAGGACTAGTAGCTTCCTAAACCAGCATCACCTGGGGGTTAAGGGTGAGGATGAGTTAGTTAACATTTAAAATAATAATTAGAATCTCAGACAACCAGCAAGTGATCTATTTTTTTATTAAGTCTCCAAAGAGATTTGCTTGTCCTAAATTTTAATGGTTTGAATAGTATAGCATATTCATGTGAATTAAGTATTAGCAGTTTCTATATCTTAAAATTTGGTGGTTCAGGCAGTGCTCAGCACATGTACTCAACTGTGCTGTCTAGTGTATCTTTTATCTGGGAAGATATTCCAGAAAAGGGAATCTTAAAGCATGGAAAGAACTCAAGAAATACATGTCTTTTACAACTGAGATATTTTATAGACCAGATTTGACCCATATTGTGAACAAAACTTTAAATCACATTACTTCATAGGAAAAACTGACACAATGGAGAAACTATAGTGTTCATCATTGTTGTACCTTTTTAAAAAAAATTTATTTAATGAGAAGAAAGAAAACAAAACAGAATAAAGGGTAGCAACAATACAGAATTCCAAGGAAAAAAGGAAAAGAACAACAACAAAAAAAACCTAAGAGATTATTGCTTGATAAATTACATACTGACTTCTTGGAAATAGTTGTTCAAATTATAAAGTTAAAACATGTAAAGCAGACATTCAAACAGTGAGTCTGTTAACAGTTCTGTTCCACGATCTGACAAAAAAACCAGCAATATGGTCATCCATCTTACCCACTCAAATATACATTCAATTATATCAAAAGGGTAAAATTAAACACAACAAAACAGAACAAAGCGGATTACAAGAAAGCAATGTAAGGGACATAAACTCCAAAACTAAACAATTGGAGATATTCACTCTCTATCGTATTTGACTCTTGTTTTCTTCCAAATAGTTGTCCATATTGTCACATACAGGGAATTCACATGAAACAACATAGTATGGAATTGATCTGAGCAGGACGAGGAGGGCATTTCAGGTCTTCAAGACCAGACAAATAGGGAAGCTGAGAAAGGCTGTCATAGTGTCTCTCATTCTCCTAGAAACAGCTGTCCA